>NIPQ01089986.1:6636-16935 GCA_002806875.1 Lepidotrigona ventralis hoosana
TTTAAGATTCATCAATTAATCACTAACTAAAATGGCGCCGAAAATTTGACAGAATCATAAGTACAAAGAAGTTAAATTACCTAGTACTTAGTACCTAATTAATTACAAAAACTTGTATAAACAGGTATGATATTTGTAGGTGGAAGTTAATTTGTCATATGAAAAAAGGAAGGAAGATCATTTTTACTGGAAAAATCAGAGACTATTCTTGCGTTTAAGATTCATCAATTAATCACTAACTAAAATGGCGCCGAAAATTCGACAGAATCATAAGTACAATGAAGTCAAATTATCTAATACCTAGTATCTAATTAATTACAAAAACTTGTATAAACAGATATTATATTTGTAGGTGAAAGCTAATTTGTCATATGAAAAAAGGAAGAAAGATCGTTTTTACTGGAAAAATCAGAGACTATTCTTGCGTTTAAGATTCATCAGTTAATCACTAACTAAAATGGCGCCGAAAATTCGACAGAATCATAAGTACAATGAAGTCAAATTATCTAATACCTAGTATCTAATTAATTACAAAAACTTGTATAAACAGGTATGATATTTGTAGGTGAAAGCTAATTTGTCATATGAAAAAAGGAAGGAAGATGGTCTTTGCTGGAAAAATCAGACTATCCTTACGTTTAAGATTCACCAGTTAACCAGGGAACTAAAATGGCAAAATTCGACAGAATCGAAATTTTCTGTCGCCGTTCCCATCGAAAGGAATCGGTGCTTCTCGTCGTTGGTCGAGTGTTCGCCTCGTTACACGAAACGGGGTCGATTTTGCGTGACGTTTTCCCCCGGAAACGGCCGATGCGGCACTTTTGGCTCGTCGATCGGGCAAACGACAGGCCGGAAAATTCCTTTTTTTTTTTCTCCCCTTCCCTCCTCTGTTTCTTCTTTCGTCTTGCTTCTTCCTGCTGCTCCTCTCTTTTTTCGGCATCTCTCGATCCTTCGCAGGCCCTCGAAAGTGCGCTCGCGTCGAACTCGAGGGCTCGAGTATCTTGAAGAGCACAGAATCGGTATATCTTCTTTCCGTTCGTTACGTCGCGCCGCTCGACTCGTTAATTCAGTATCGATTCTCGATCGTGTCCCAAAGAATCTCCCTCGAGGGCCGTCGAATCCGCAATAGCCTTTTCTCGCGACGAGAAATATCCACCGTCTGTTTTTCTCATTTAGCGCGACGAATTCCGAGAATTTGCCTCTATTCGATCGAAAGAAATTTCACGTGAAATTGTACCTTTCTTTGGTAATCATGCTTAATGATAAAAACTATATCAATAAGTTTAAGAAATGAGCAGGTAACCTGAAAGTTGTTGATTTTGTTTCAGGACAGGACAGAGTGCAGTATCTACCTGGTCTCGATCGAGAAAATTACACAAGTGAAAGGCGTGAAATCCAACTATTTTCCATGGTAGTGATATTTGATAACAAAAACTGCCAACAAGTTCGAAAAATGAGCGAGTAACCTGAATGTTAATTTTGCCTCAATGAATAGAACGTCACGAAATGGTATCAAACCTCTTTTAACACTAATGTCAATAAGTTAAACGAGATAGTTTTAAGACTGACGAGTAAGTTTAAAAATTGTTGATCTAGTTTTAGAGTGCAATCTCAAAGAAGTCGATCTTCCAAAATTCGAATCTTCCAAAGAGAAAGAAGAGGAGGAAGAGAAGAAGGACTCGAACAATAAATCGGAGCAATAATTAATTGCCAGTAATATTCGCCACGGCTGAGTCCTTGCTGAAATGAAAAGCGGTTCGAACACTAGCGCAACGCGGCCATGCTCCACTTCCTCCGACCTTCCCTCGCGTGATATCGCTTTCGAGGCGGCGCGAGGGCACGTAAGATTCACGTACAGAGCCCTCGCATAATGATTCGTTAGTTTCCCCGTGCAGCCATCGTGGGCTACCTACAGAGCACGACGTTCGTATGTAGACTTCGAGTGGCCGTAAGTGGATGGTACCGCAGGGTGGCGGTGTACACACACACACACACACACACACACACATGCATACCTATACGACAAACCAGGAGCTCGTTTGGTCTCTATTTGTCCCCAGAAGTTCAAGAGTCCGCTGTATACATACGCGTCCATACACATCTGAACGTATGTACACGTATGTGCACGTACATACGTATATAAAACGATCGACTCTCACAATCAGTCGCGTTTCGTCTCTCTTTATCTCTCTCTCTCTCTCTCTCTCTCTCTGGCTCTCCCTCTTTTGCTGTCTCTCCTTCGAGCTACTCTTTCCGCGTCCCGTTTCCAAGGCTGGCCTTCGTGGCCAGTATTCACAGCTCGGGCGAGATCCGAGTACCATCGAGTCTGAAACTCGTTATCGAAACTTATGCGCGGGCGTACAACCAGCGATACCTCGCCCCTGGCGAGGCCACGCGAAAATCCGCGGCTGATTGCAATCAGCCCTCTTTGCGAACTTCCGCGCTCAATTCCGCATAGACTTCGCCGAGCCATCGACTCGGGGGAGTCCCTGACGACTTCCGGTTTAGGGAGCGAACGCACGCCTTCCGCCTGGTACAGCATTTAGCGTCTTGTCTCGGTTCTCCCCATGCTCGATTCCTCCGGGCGAATCTCTCGCCAGCATCTGTTTGCAAGCCATTGCATTCCGTCGAATATCGTTGAAGATGGCGATCGGGGACTACTCGTGCATTGAAGAAGAAATCGTCAAAAATGAAAAGAAGACAAAGAATTGAGATTGATGACGATGACGAGTTCTCAAAGAAGAAAGAAGCAGTTTTTGTAGAAATTTATAATAATTCATAATAAGCGAAATAGTTATGTAGAATAATATGATATTTGAACAACGTTGTATTTATTGTGTTACAGATAATCCATTGCGAAAATGGTCATTTTTACCAGAGTTTGAAATTAAAAATAATGATTATGAGTTCTTAAAGAAAAAAGGAGAAAGAAGATTGAAGTGACAAAATAGTTCTTGTAGAATTTTATACAAGAATTGAGATAATATCTATGATAGTAAAAGATGTATACATGTATAAACATGTTGCAGGTAATTCATTGCGGTAATAGTCATTTTTACCAGAGTTTAAAATTGATAATGAGTTCTTAAAGAAAAAAGGAGAAAGAAGATTGGAGAGACAAAATAGTTTTCATAGAATAAAATGTGTTTAAAGAATTTTATAAAAGAACTGAGATAATATCTGTGATGGAAGATATACAGTAGAAGATATAGAAGATAATAAAAGATATACCTATGCATAATATGATATTTGACATGGTATTTATTGTGTTGCAGGTAATTCATTGCAAAAATAGTCATTTTTACTACATTTTGCTAGAATTTGAAGTTGATGACGATTATGAGCTGTCAAAGAAGAAAGAAGATTGGAGGGACAAAATTCATAGAATGAAATGTGTTTAAAGAATTTTATGAAAGAACTGAGGTAATATCTGTAATAATAGAAGATATAAAAAGATAATAGAAGATATACCTACGCATAATATGATATTTATTGTGTTGCAGGTAATTCATTGCGAAAATGGTCATTTTTACTACACTTTCCTAGAATTTAAAGTTGATGACGATTATGAGAAAGGAAAAAGAAGGAAGAAGGTTCGAGAGACAAAATAGTTTTTACAGAATAAAATGTGTTTAGGAAATTTTATGAAAAAATTGAGTTAATACCTATCATGGTATTGCATCTATACAAAATATATCATAATATACCATAGATGATTCATTGTGAAAATGGTCAGTTGGTGGTTTTTGTTACTTTTTGCTACAATTTGAAGTGATATAATGATAGTTATGAGCTCTTAAAGTAAAAAAAAAAGAAGAGAGAAAAATGAAAATCGGTTTTTGTAGAATGAAATGTGTTCAAAGAACTTCGTGCAGAATATAATATTCGAAAACGTGTCATTTACTGTGTCATAGGCGAATCATTGTAAAATTGGTAAATTGGTCATTTTTGCTACTTTCTCGTCATTGATGACCACCGAACGGAGAAGTTCGTTCAGATACAGTGTTCGTGAATGATCGTATGTCGATCGTGCGTGTTTCAGGCTTTAGACAAACGACAAGCGGATTAAACGGAGAGACGCGCGGTAGACAAAACGGTAGACTGAACGAGGGGACGCGAGCGGCCAGGATGCAACCAATGAGCTGCGCAACAATTATTTATTGTTACCAGACTGGCGTATCGTGCCGGGCAGACCTGTCTGCCCAATGAAGATTGCTCGTTAAAATCTGATTCTGGCTTTAAATGGTCACCGCCGAAACCGTTTGCTTGCAACCTCGGCCAAATCAGCCCGTGTTCGTTGCACGAACGAGACCAAAGGAATATTGGCCTGAACGTGTATAGTTCACTTACGCGGGGAAGATGTAGAAGCAAGAAAAATAAAAAGGTGACGGAACGAGATAGAATGGCAACGGCGTTTTGCAATGAATGATTAATTTATGTTTTCAAGAGGAGATTGAATTTGTTGCTCTTTCGTGGAACGTTAATTCGATAATTGGCGATTCGTAGGCCGGCGGCTAGAGAAAAATTTCGGGTACCTAAGACAATATTTACACGCTCTCCGGGTTGACGATTCTACCTGCTTGAATTCCATTTCTCGTGCTTCGAACAAACACACTCCTCCGAAAGCGTTTTTCAACGCATTGGCAGCATCGTGCCTGCACGATTTGCTTAACACTTTCACCAGCGGAGTTAGTGAACGCGTGCAAATAATATCTACCTATCACTTCAACGCGCTGAACATCACTCAAAAATAGCCGACACCTAGGTGTGCTCTCTCCTGGAAAAATTTCCACCCGAATGTGCGATTGGTATGCCAACAAACTGTCTTAGAACACGTGGCGGGGACAAGCAACGATCAAGCATCCCTAAACAGGCATTTATCCTAAATTCTATCAATTAGTAGGTATATTCGTAAGTTTGGCTGAAAAAACGTCCATTAATTTCAGCGATTTCCCGAGTGTTGGAAAGTCCGTCTATTCGTCGCGGCAGTTTGCCTCGACATTTCCGGCTAACAACTCCGACGCAACCAACGCCCCTGAGGTCGATCGATCCGATTGGCCGACAGACGTAGATACACCCACGCGTACACCCACCACCTGCTCCCTGCAATTAATCTCCTCTCAGCAATTAATCCTCATCGCGTGCGTGCGTGTGTGTGTAAGCCTNTCCTCTCAGCAATTAATCCTCATCGCGTGCGTGCGTGTGTGCACAATTTCAAGCACCGTGTTCTGGTACAACAGAAGTAGCTGGACCCCGATCCGGCTGATCGAAATCGAGATGGAGATCACCGTTGTTGCTGCGTTGTAATTGGCTGCGCGAAAGTTACAACAGAAGTAAAATGATTCACCGTGTTTGTAAACATCTGGCGAACGAGAGGCATTTGTTTGAATTTCTTAATCGAAATTCAACCTGTATTGATATTTCGCAAGAAATATATATACAGAGAGAGAGGGGGGGAGGGGTGGGGGGTTGCAACGTTGTTGGAATTTGTTCAAAAATAGTTTGTTATAAAAGGTTCCTGACTAACGATAGGTCAAATATCTGCTGAACAACTGATGCTGTCTCATTGTCATTCTGACAAGCTTTTCAAACGTGTACCGAACATACCTGCATAATTGAGATTCAATTCTCGTTGGACGGTTAAACCGTTGGATTGGCAAGTGGATCGGTGGATCGATAAATGCGTGATCGACGACCAAGGTGGCGACCAAGGAAGAGAAAAACGGCAGGCAGATAAACATTCGACACGTACCTGAGTGGGCGTAAGGTGAATTAGGGCGGCTAGGTGTTCCCGTTCAGGCGCGCTCAGGTATTTCTGCTGCTTGAACCGCCTCTCGAGCTCGTGAACCTGCTGCTGAGTGAACAGAACGCGACGCTTTCGTCTCTGGGGAAGGTGGGGGAATTGCATCGCGCCGACGCCCATGCCGACACCGACGCCGACGCCGACGCCCACTCCCATGCCCGACGACTTGGTCACGTCGCCCATTGACTGGCCCACCGAACAGCCGGCCATGTTGGTCCCGGCGCCCGCTGCTGCGGCGCCCATTAGTCGCGAGACTGTAACAAAACATTGGAGATATCGATAATGACACTTTCTTTTTTTCTTTCTTTTTTTCCCCCCATAATCATTTTAATTGAACTGCGGTTATTTATCTGATCGTATGGAGGTACTTGTTCAGTATTTGCTTCTTTCTTTTGTTGGAAGGTTATCAAACTGATCATCAAGCCAAAGAGTACAATAGATATGTTTCTGTTATTTAGGTAGTCAGTTTGTTTCTATCAGTCTAATGACAGAATGACTTTTAAGATTACTGTAACATGTAAATTTATATCAAATTTTTTGTGTTTGCTTCCTTCTTTTACTGGAAGTCTATCAAACTGATTATGAAGCCAAAGAAAAATACAATGGATATATTTCTGTTATTTAGGTAGGTAAGTTTGTCAAATGTTTCTACCAATGAAATGACAGAAACTCCCTTTTGAGATTACTGTAAATTTATATCTATTAAGTTTTTGTATTTGCTTCCTTCTTTTATTGAAACTTTATCAAAATACAATAGATATAGTTCTGTTATTTAGATAGATAAGTTTGTCAAATGTTTCTACCAATGAAATGACAGGATTTCCCTTTTGAGATTACTGTAACATGTAAATTTATATTTATTAAATTTTTGTATTTGCTTCTTTCTTTTATTGAAAGTTTATCAAAATACAATAGATATAGTTCTGTTATTTAGGTAAGTTTGTCAAATGTTTCTACCAATGAAATGATAGAAACTCCCTTTTGAAATTACTGTAACATACAAATTTATATCTATTAAATTTTTGTATATGCTTCTTTCTTTTACTGAAAGTTTATGAAATCAAAGAAAGATTATAAAGCCAAAAAAAAAATACAATAGATATATTTCTGTTATTTAGATAGATAAGTTTGTCAAATGTTTCTACCAATGAAATGACAGAAACTCCCTTTTGAGATTACTGTACATACAAATTTATATCTATTAAATTTTTATATATGCTTCCTCCTTTTATTGAAAGAAAGAAGTTTAGAAAATTAGGAGTAATTATATTATTTATATCAATTTTTATTTCATTTTTATATTACCTTTATTTAATAATAATGATATAAAAAGATTAAAATTTTACCCAACAAAGCAACTTTTATACTGAATATTAATATTTTAATTGTATGTAACATGATTAGGATGACACGTTAAAATATCCTTATACAAACTTCTATTGAAAGTCAACGAATAATGCAACAGATATATTTCTGTTATTTATGATTTTGTCAAATATTTCTATCAATGAGATGATGGAAACGAGATTAATCACCTAATGTGTGAATCAGTTTATTGAATTGAAAAGAATAGGTACCATGTAATGTCGTTGTTTCTAGAAAAAGCAATTATCCATTACAGAATTTTTGCCTTTCCTTTCAAGACGACATGGAAATATCTTTCTACTGAACCTACGCTACAGGTATCCATCTATCTACTTTTCTGTAACGAGAGATGTTTGCAATGCAAGAAACGTAACGGTAGCTATATATATATATATTCTTCGTAGCTCATCTGCATTACTTTCATCATATTTATTTTTCTCAGTCTGCGTGTGTGTCCCATTACGAAAGAATCATCATCGGTACGCGTTCCTGCATCCTTGGCTGCCAAAGAACATTCAACTTCACGCCGTCACGTCGATGTAGATGTTGCGAAGAATAGTTACGAGATAATTTATCTCGGTTGGAATCCCGCTGGAGGGAGAGAGAGAGAGAGCGAGAGACACACACACACACACACGCGCGCGCGCTAGAAAAAGAAGCAACAGCTCCCCGACAAGGAGAGAGAGAGAGCCTCTGAATTCGAGCTACTGAAACCCAACGAGCAGTCCATCCCTTGTCAGTTGGCGAAGGGCTGTCAAGAACGGACACGTCCCGGCCAGGACAAAAGGAACGATTTAGCCGCGCAAAGTGCTACGTCATCGAGCACGGGAGGTCTCCACGAATGAAGCGTCCCGAATTATTATGTATTATGCCTGTGCGAACGTATTCTCCGCCTGTCAGTCCGTGCCCGCCTCACGGAAAGAAATACCACTCGAGACACCAAACACCGACCGAATTTGTTTACGATGGCGAGGCCATCATGCAGTTTATCAAGGAGTTACGCAGTTCGAGAAACTGAATGGGAATCTCTCTCCTCCACTCTCTCTGAGCTCTAAACTTTTCAGCAACAAAAAAACAGGTTAAAAGCACGATTTACGTTAGGTTTAACACGGTACGTGTTTAGGTAAGTTGGTAACGCAAGGCGATACTAGATAACTACCAAGATGGTGAAGATAACCATAATTTGTTGAAAATGTTTACAAATGTAAGTTAAATGTTTACAAATCAAGTTAGTCTGTCGAGGTGTTCAAGTTTCACAAAGTTTTGTGGAATTTGTATTCTCATAGAAAGAGAGAGAGAGAGAGAGAGAGAGAAAGAAATGACAAACGATCATATTGACGTTGTAGGTGCCAGATCATTCAACACGAATGGATATTAAATTACTAGCGCCGGTAATGATATTCCATCGGTGAAACGCTGACGATGGGCCGGGACAATAGAAGGCCAGGCGAGGAATGACGAGTTCAAAGTATCGAGGTGAACACAAGGCTGGATCACATTCGCCCCCGAGCGTGCAAGATCGTCATTAAGCAAATTGACGTCTTCCACCTGGCCACCGAAGTCGAATCGCCCTGAAGTTAGGAAAAGAATGCAAGACAACCGACAAACACAAAAATAATAATTGAGCGGTTGAAGTGTGATGACTTTATAACAAGGAAATCGAGGCAACAGGAACATTGCGACTTGTGTATGTNGTGCAGATTCTATATAAATTTGATGATAAAACGAGAGAATCTTGGCAGAAGGTTTTTCAGATGAATCTTGCAAGTTAAAAATCAATTTAATTTATATTATATAGACGTGCAGATTCTATATAAATTTAATGATAAAACGAGAGAATCTTGGCAGCAAGTTTTTCAGATGAATCTTTCAAGTTAAAAGTCAGGAGTTTGATTCCAAAGTTCTAAAAATTCTAAAGTTCCAATGCCTACGACTCAATTTACCAAACGGATAGATGAGCATCATCATTTACAGTCTGATCCTAAATTGCAGAGGCAACGAATCTGCACGAAGGGAGCAGAAACGACTCTTAAATCTTAGAAATTGAAGCTCGTCGGATTGTTTTCTAACTGGGAGTTCGCTCGCACTGCCTCGTGGCACACGTTCTCAGACGAACGAGAAGGAAAACGAAGGAAAGAAAGCAAAGAAAACTTAAAAGAAACGAAGAGAGACAGAGAGGTGAGATATAAGCCCAAAGAAGGGAAAGTTACTCACTGGCGAAACGGGGATCATTGGTGGCGGGCGGTGCGGGCGCGTACCACGGATGATGAGATCTCATGGGGTCGGTGGCGGTCGCGCCTCCAGCGACCGGTGGCCCCGCATGATGATACGACAATTCCGCGGCGCAGTACTGATACTGCGAGGTGAGTTGCATGGTCGCGTAAGGATTGCCCATGGCGGTCATGCCTGAGCCGGCACCGGCAGCGCCGCTGCCTCCTCCGGCGGCGTCGTTCGGACCGGAAACCGGTCCGGGTGTGCCGCCACCGGGCGTCGAGCCTCCGTGAAGCGGTGGACTGCCGCTGCTCGCGCTCGAGCTACCGGTATTGCCGCCGACACGGGCGCCGCACGCGTTTCCGTAAGGCGATACCACGCCGACGCCGATCACCTGCTCCAGCTTCCTGAACGACTCGTTATCGATGGGCGAGAGGATGTCATTAACGCTGAACGGAGTGGTATGAGCGCCACCAGCGGCTTGTACGTGGGACGAATGCTGTTTGGGCGACAGGCTCATCGCCAGGTCGATACCGTTTAGTTCTGTCAGCAAGCTAGCTTGCTCCAGCTGCGTTTGTTGCTGTTGCTGCTGCTGCTGTTGTTGTTGCTGCTGCTGCTGCTGCTGTTGTTGCTGTTGCTGTTGCTGATGCTGGTGGTAGCTGGTGGCATTGCCGTTCCCCTGGTTGCCGGCGTTGTTACCACCGCTGCCACCGCTCATCTCGACGAGGCCCGCGCCCTCGAAGTACTTGAAGCTCGCGCTTCGCGGAATCCTGAGGCCGGCGCTAGCCGCTGGATACCGACATGACTTCAACCACCGCCTCCGACCACCCGTTCAGCCGACCGATTTCTAGATCGTGACTCGATCTAGATCGTCTGTTACACCCCGTCGCTCGCCGCGGTTCTCGAAAAAAAAAAAAAAA
>NIPQ01089988.1:0-18557 GCA_002806875.1 Lepidotrigona ventralis hoosana
AGGTATTAAAAATGAAAAAGCGTGAATTGTAGCACTTTACTCACGTTGCGTACGTACAAGTATTGTACAACAGAAAGCGGCACTCACCTGCAACAGAAAGAACAAGCTCGCGTGAGAATTATTGTCGTAAAATTACTTGTATTCTTTGGATCAAAAACGGAGCACACTTTCCTTCGAATCGCGAGGATTCTACGTGCTGCGCATTTTATTCCAATAATTTAACCGAATAAAATTAACGATACAACAGCTTGGAATTTCCCAGCATTTTTTACAAAGATATTCTCTCACAAAATTCTCACTTCTCGAATTTCGATTGCAATCTTTCGAAACATTTAAACATTTAAACGTTCACAGTGAAGCTAAAGTAAATTGTATTTGATAACAAAATAAAAATCATTCTGATCTAAACACCATTCTACCATCTGCACATTTGAAGCAACAGTTGGTATACACGTACGAAGAAAATTTTCGTGCTTTACGTTAAAATATACATTTTAATCTTTGTACTTTATTCATTTATATCTCGCTTGTACGCTTGATTTTTACATCGTGCGAAAGTTTACTCGAATACCGAGAAGTGAAGAATCTCGTCGAGGAGCGTATAGAAGTACGATTTTAGCCAAAAATCGACAGAGTACTGCAAACATTCGAATATTTGCGAGCTTCGTTTCCATTCGAGGAGCGAGCTGGTGGGATCGCGGCAACGTTATTCTCGCGAGGAATGCCTTTGAAACGAGCGAAAGATCTGAACGACTGGAAGATCTCACTCGGAAGAGCCTTGCACGAGCCACGATTCTAATTTTCGACGCGGAAGGTGTAAGATAAATAAAAGTGAAGGAAAATAGAGCCGAAGAACCTAGGCCAGATTGAAATCGATATTCGGGAGGGGAAGGGATTTCATCATCTCGTCTTAAAGCTCGATTCTACAGCTTCCACGACGTTTCATCGAGTCTTCTTTTTTTTTCCTCTCGCAAAGACGCAATTTTCTTATTNGAGTCTTCTTTTTTTTTCCTCTCGCAAAGACGCAATTTTCTTATTTTCGGATTATCAAAGATAGAACGAGGCTGCCTGCCAGAGTCTTTTAATATATCTGAAATTTTTCACGCTTCGGCTTGGAATATTCTCAGAAACGAAGAATCTTCGAAAATGATTTGGAGATTTTTATTGACACTTGTGACATTCCTGTGACGATTTATCGTTAATTTATTCTATCGAATAGTCGCCCGTCGACAGTCTCGCCCGAGTTAAAAAGCCTCGAGGAGATTATCTCCTTTCGCGGGAAGAAAATAAATTGCAAATCGCGATTGCATTGTCGTCTCAGAGGAGCGGAATAATAACAGTACGATTAAACACGTGGTCGTTAGAAACGTGCCATCATCGAGTTAACCGCTAGAGGAACGACGAGATAATAAACGATCCAGTCGGAGCTGCAATCCACCACCCTCGAAGTTTCCACGAACGTGGTGGCACGAGGCTCGCCAGATACACAGAGATAAACAGGCTGAAACGGATCCTACGTCCGACGAAAGTTTCTGAGGAAGGATTGGGCACAAGTGTATCCTACCTATCTTCCCCGGTTCGAGCACCGAGCTAAAACTCTCTCTAAAACTCTCTCGACTTCCATTCTGACTATCTTTGAACACTCTCGATCGTATCTCGAACGAGCGTTAAACAGCACAGATCCTCGCCGATCGGATCCGCAGCAGCACATCATTTCATTTATTAACTCGCGTTTCATTTATTACCTCGTGTTCGATGTGTTTTCCTATCGAATTTCGATTCTAATTCACCGTGTGGATGACTTTCCTTTTATTTTCAGTACTTTTAATAACTTTTAATACACGTTAGTGTTGATTATTAATCTATCGAGCTGCTCGGGAGATCTTTTGCACGCTCTGTTCTAGATAGACAATGTAATCAATAATTGTGTTTATTAAATCCTACAATAAACTCGATTGACTTTCTGTTTCTCGCGAACGATCTGAAAGAACGTAGAATCCGAAGAGTCTACCTTCGGGATATTTATTTTTCAGACTCGACGCTCACAAATGCCAAATTTCTGCCGTTTATCTCAATCTCTTCCGGATTCCATTTCCTCGCAGACGAATGAAATAAAATTCGCGAGATCGACGAGAAACAAGGTGGCAAAAATCCGAAAGCGATTGACGGTGATCGACGATGATTGACACAGATCGGCCCAATCTCGAAACAGGTGATACGCGGATGAAAATGATCGATTTCGTTGCAGCCATCTCACGAAACGAACTCTCCAAGGGTGTTGCTTCTCGTGTAGCAGCTATTTCTCTGCTTTCTTCTTCTTCTTCTNGGACTGTTCGGACGTGTGAATTATGGATAGAGGGCACTGAATTCCCCCATTCCGATTCGCAATTCGATCGAATTAAATTTCAACGGACAGAGGAGCTGCCAGTTTCTATCCGGCGCGGTATTTGCGAAGAATCTGACAGGCCACGTAATTTCTTCCTCTTACAAAGGGTTAAAAGGAACTCTTTTCAATTGGTCGCGTGACTCGGTCTATGTACGTGCACGAGTCCTTTCTTCCCGAGCTGGTACCAGTGCTGTGTGCCACGTTTCGCCACAATTCATTCTCCACGAGTAGCTTCGAGACTACCATTTTCATTGGAAATTCGTTAGTTCGTTTCTCGCTCATCGTTCTCCTGTCATCTCTCCAACCAGAGAGAAATTTTTACACCACATCGCTGAATTGAAACTTGAAACTTAACCTCCGTCGGGCATTCTCGATTATCAGACATTCGGTTTCGTCGAATTTTCACTAGAACCATCCACGTCAAGTTCATTTACTTTCCGGAGCGCGAAATCCCCATCGCAGACGTTAGAACGCAGAAAGAACGCAAGAGCTTTGCAAATACGAGCTCCTGTTCACAGAGTTCGCGAAACGTCGCTGAAATCACTGTCCTACATTCACGAGATATCCAAGGAAATTTACAAATTGGTCGTTTGAACTAGATCGGTAGTTTGAACTAGAGAAGTGACTTTTAATTTCTAAGTTAAAACATCTCACTCGAGGAACTCGATTCTCAACTTTTTCCTAGCTTCTTCTCAACTATTCTCAAACGAAACAATTTTTACTAGAACAAAATCGTTATGTCACACAGGAAGGGAGAGATCGTTTTTTACTGCTAACGATTACCAGGCAGAACTTCCTACAAACATCATTACAGAAACGCGGCGGATGATGATTAAAACAGGCGGACAAGTACTCGTTAATGTCAGGCGCAAAGAGAGTTTGCTTGTTCGAACATGGAACCATGTCAAAGGTCCCTTAATGAACGAGTCCTCGTTTGTCTCGCAACCGATCCCGACCCTTCCTGAACCTAATCAAAACGCTCTTTTTCTCTCTCTCTCTCTCTCTCTCTTCTCTCTAATGTTCTCCTAATTTCCTTCTTTTTCTCCCTGTTTTCTTTTTCTGTTTTTTTTTTTTTTTTTTTTTTTTTTATTTTTTTTTGTAAGAATATTCTTTCTTTAAATAGAACATTGCTATTCTGTCTAAGGATTTTATTCTACAAAGTACACCCCCGCTCAGAAATCTTTGGGCAAGTACTATGTTTTTTGTAACGAAAGTGGCGCAATGAATATAAATTACAAATTACACGTTTGCTATAGAAGTTACACAGTGCCAAAGTATAAATTATATATACGATATGTAATGTACAATATAAATTATTATACAACAACAGATCTTGTACAATACATACTCTGTCAGCATATTAATATATTGTATTATTGTATTATTATAATATATATCGTATATTAATATATTATATTATTATAATATATATCGCATTATACTCTATATACGATACGATATGTATTATTATAATATATAATACGATATATATTATTATAATATATAATACGATATATATTATTATAATATATAATACGATATATATTATTACAATATATAATACGATATATATTACTATAATATATAATACGATATATATTATTATAATATATAATACGATATATATATTATTACAATATATAATACGATATATTATTATAATATATATCGTATTATGTGGTATTATTGTATTATTATAATATATATCGTATTATATTGTATTATTGCATTATTATAATATATATCGTATTACATACTCTGTCAGTATATTAATATGTTGTATTATTATAATATATATCGTGTATTAATATATTGTATTATTGTATTATTATAATATATATCGCATTATGAGATATAGGTATACACGATGATGCACGACATGTATTAAACAGGTTAAAAAGTGTCGTAACAGTAAGACTTTTGAGCGAGAGTATAAGTGTCGTATTCAATATTTCCCAGAATACTCGCGATTGAAAAAAGAGCGTAGCGATTACATGGATTGAAAAACGCTTCTTGTAATTCTTCGCCATGGAATCTCTCGAGGTTCCAAGTTACCGCAGGAAACTTTCTCGGCGGAGTTTCGAAGTCGCGCGGCAAACGTGACCGTTTTTCGCCACGAGAGTTTCACGAAATCCTCACCTCTGCCTCGTCGAAATTCCCCGATGGATCTCATCAAACGACATCGCCAATCCGCTTTCCGTTACACCGGCGGAGTTTCAAGCAGAAATTTCGTCACCCAATTTCAGAGTTCTGGAATCAATTAAATTTCACGAGCGAGGAACTTCCGGCAAACTGTGTCTTGAACGTTTCCACCATTGAGTTTCGAGTCGTGTTTTTTTTTCTTTCTCTCTTTCTCTGAAACGTGTCCTTGATGTCTCGTGTTTCACTGAAGTTTGGCAAAATACTACGAGATCATTCTTTCACAAACTAACGGAGTGAAACGCGTACATGTCCTAACCTCAAATACGTGAAAATCCTAACCTAAAGCTAACCTAACCTAAAGCTGGAAGTACTTTGTTGTATAACGTACGTAATTTTTAATTGATATTCTTCGATAATCCCAACAGTAAAGTTCAACAGTGAAGAGGATAATGACAACTCTGCTAATGACAATAATTTAAACCGACAGAACTTTGCGCGAAGCCACTAGTTTGATAATGAGTTCATCTTTTTTCGTGGATGATGTTACACCACACGTGGTGGATGGACGTAATGTAAGGATTCAAACGCGTGTGAAAGCGTTTGAAATTATTTTTATCGTTACCAAATTTACCATAGGCTTGAACATTGAAATCTTCTTTTTACAATCACTTATCGAATCTTGTCGCGCGATTTTTCTTCGACATTTCATTGAACGTTAAACGACAGAATTAAACGTCAAGATATCTTGATATCGTTCGACGAAACGACGAAAAAAAAAAAGAAAGAAAAAGGGAAAAGTCGTAAATACAGCGAGTTTCAAGGGGTTGTTGTAAAGGGAAAATTTCAATCTTCAGAGTGACGATAGATCCAGTTACAAAAAAATTTTTTCCAACTTCTACAATTTCACTTTTCCACTCGCTAGACGAAATTCGTTTGGAATCATCTTCTCGCGAGAGCCCGTCAAAGCAGAAGCTTCACGTTTCAAAGTGATGCCTTTCATTTTTGCAACCAGGTTGAAAACTAAGTCAACTTGTTTCTTCCTCGCCTGTAGATCCTGCGCCAGAAAATTTCGGGAACAAGACCGGGAATACGGATTTCATTGGTGGAGATGTGGATGATTAATTAACGAAGCCGTGTAATTTCGGCGCGGTCTTCAATTACTGACCTCGTAGAACCTTCTCGCCTATCGTCGTTCCCCTATCCATCGATCAGGCGATCGAGATCGCTCTGTGATGTGCCCGATCGATCGTTGCTTTGCTCGTCTCGCGTAGTACGAAACGATTCGCGGGGCCCTGAAAGCCCAGAGGGCGTAATCGGTGCACTTTGTGCCTAGTAATTTGATCATCCTCGCAAGAATCGACGGCCCTTTTCTTGCAAGGTGCAACGGCTCCCGTTGTCTGTTTCTCGGGCCTTTCGTCGATAAATTACGAGCTAACCCTCGTTAACCCGCCGCTAATTACACGTTAAACTTCTCCGTTTTCATCGAACGACCTCTCCTTATAATCTGCACGATAATTTCACTTTGATCGGTAATTCTTCGAACAGGTGGAAACGATTTTAATTGCGCAACGTGTTTCGTCGTTAATTTTTCTTCACCGTTCGAAGCAGAGTAAAGCTTCTCGAAACGAAAATCAAATTTTCAGTCAGTTAATTAGTTTGAATACTTGGTCATTATGTCGAATATAATCGCGATTTATCATTTAAGAGAACGAGGGGAGGCTTGTTTGAAATTTTGAACGAAACAGGAGATACAATAGAAAAGTATGGGACAATAATTTCGAGAGTAAGTGCAAAAAATTTCTAATTAATACAGGAAATATACGTCAACGTATACACGAACAAATAATGCATTTTGTGACATTTAAAGGTAGAATGTTGATCGAGTAATTAACAGAATTTGCATAGAAGTCGCAAGTAACTTTTTCCTTCTCTCTCTCTCTCTCTCTCTCTCTTTCTCTGTCGCGAATTATGTGACGGAATTCCGTAATTCGGTTACAGAGTTTCGCGGCTCGCGTTTCCAACTCCGCTGTTCAATTAATGTTCGTTACCACAGAAATGGAATGTCATAAATGCTGTCTGGTGATTCGATACGACCGCATGATCTGCTCCTCGGCGAATATCTCGTTCTATCCGTCCCCTAGCGAATTCCTACGTCCCAGAGTAATAAATATTTCGTCTCCCTGCCCTGGTGAACGTTCGTCGAATACTCAATTTTTTTCCTCCTGCGAAAAAATTGTGTCGAGTCGTTTCCCTGCGACTCTCTGGTAATTTATTCTCGACTTCTTTCTTTCCTTTTTATCTTCCGAGAGAAATTCTCGTCATATTTATTTCAAAAAAAAAAAAAAATATTTTCTCGTACTATCCACCGTTGGTAGCTTTTGTGACGCTCGGATTTAGAAAAATTTGAAATACCTTCATCTCTTCGATTCCGTTAGATACACTCGCTGTGTATTCTTGCAATTTATTTGGGTGGAAAAAAAAACTTTCATAGGGTGTGTTCCAAGTTTCAAAAAATTGGCAACTCTTGACTTTCACTAACTCACTGATTAATAACTCTCACTCTCCTTTTTTTTCAGAAAGTTTCAAAACCTAAAACACGTTTCTGCATTTTTTTTTCTTTTTTTTTTCGACTTCACGAGATTCACGATTCGTTGGAAAGGGCGGGCACTAGCAGCAATTAATTTTGGACAACGACGTTCGCAATAGTCGCCGCAATTGCACTATTGTAGGTGTAAATTATCGAGCAGAAGCTCAGTTAACCGTATTTCCCTGGCTAGAACTGCAGAACTCTGTCAGATAGACACGTCGTTCCCTTGTTTTCATTGGACTGCGAGTAATTGCTTTGTGCGATTCACGACTCGTTCAATGGCCCTAGACGTTGGAGAAAAGTTACCGCCGTGTACGGACGAACAGTCGATGATTCCGCGAACAAGCGAGTGAGATTGGGCTGCCTTGGAAAATTATCCAAGTCTCGAAAGTGTCTTTACCTTCGAACTCTGGCCAACTTCGGCCAAGCTGCAACAACGCGATTTCCTATTCAACTGGGATCTAGTGACTCTGACTAGTGTCCACTGTTTTTCAAACTGGACGTTCGTCGACGAAATTGATCCTTCTTCCACGAATTGATAACTTGGAAACACTCCGACGTTACGTCATTTATTATTTTTGAAGTAAACTCGACGAGAATTAGTCTACTTGTTCCTACTGGTTTCTAGAATCATGGAATCATTAAATATTCTCTCTTCTATAATCATTATATCCGAGTATCTCAGGATTTGCCAAATTTTCCTCCCTTAGAAACAATCTGTTTTCTCTCCATCCAATTGTATCAATTCTTGTTGGACAATTTGTGTTTAACATAACGAGCTATGTTAATTTTTCGTAGGAACGATCTGGTCTCTGTCGCAACATAGCAAAACTCGTATCGAGTGGAAATGAAAAAACTCCAACGATAGTCGAATGTAATTCGATGGAGAACAGATTGTGCGCCGGATATGATATACTTATAATATTCAGTTGGCAAATACCTGGGGATATTAATATGAAGCCAGTTGCCAAATACTTATATTTAGGACTCCATAATTCTAGAAACCGGGTAAATAGAGTGATTTTCGTCAAGGACAGTATTTCGTGATTTAACCAACGTCCGTCTGCACATTGCGCCAGTTGTCCAACGACGAAACATCCCGAGTGAAATATAAAATGCAAAATGAAATTTAGCATCGAGTCAAATACTAATAAATAGAGGTAACGAACGTTCGAACTGAAATATAAAATTTCTGGCTCATATGCTATGCAAGGCTCGAGACTTTCCTTCGATCTGTCTCGAGGGACCTTCGGAAGGGATCGCGACAACTCCACGGCGATCGAAAACGCGAAAGTTAAGACAGAAAGTGACGGGGCCAAGTGGCGAGGTGACTTTGGCCAACGATGCTTCTAATCAGAGTAGAGCTAAAAGGTGGCTGTACACGCCTCGTGCATCGCGTGAATCGCCTCCATTCATCGCTCTGACACCTTAGCTCGTTCTCGAGGAAAGAAAACTCTTATACACTCTTAGCTTAATTACTTCTTTTCTCTCCCTCTCCCTCTCTTTCTTCTTTGTTTCCTCTCTCTCTCATCCGTGTTCCCAGGGAGGAACCGTCGTCGGCGACAGAATACGCGAATAGATAATTACTCGCGACCGTGGATCCCTGGCTCGTGAACTCTGCCGACCTGAATTTCGCCCGTTTAAAGCCGATAGACGATCGCGATCGTTTCTTTTCTTCAATTCAATCCTCCTGCTTCTTCGCGGCAAGGTCGAAGAAAGTGTGATGACAATAGTAAGTTGGAGATTAGTCGAAGCCTCGGTGTATTAGGATTTTTTTTTTTTTTTAATTAATCGATTATTCACATTTTTCTTCGTGTTTCGTGAACGAAGCGCGAGTGTAACGCAAATCCAAGAGCATCTGTCAACTGACAAAACCGGCAGGGACGTTCTAGTCTAATTTCATTAACCTCAAACACAGCATGAACGTTTAAACTTGCGAGAGGGGAGGAGAGGAGAGCTCGAAGTTTAGAACAGCTTCGTCAGGGGCGCATAGTTCAAATGTTCGAGGAATTTCTCGAACTCCTTCCGTCTAATCGCTCGCAAAGTCCTGAAATAGCGCCAGCAAACCGATTCTGATACCGTTTTGTTGCATAGACACTCGATCTGCCTAATTTAACTTGATTTTTCCGACACGGTTCTCTTTCCAAACCGTGTCTAAATTGGTTTCCTTCAATTTTTTCTGTGACAATTCAGACTTTGATAGATTTATTAAATATGACAGAACGATAGAGATGGCCAATGTAATAATATATATATTATTATATTTTGAGGATTATTGCATTTTAATTTTTATTAAATTATCACGAAGAATAACTTATGAGATTAACAATTCGAAGATTCGTGCAATTTCGATCTGTGGAAACTGGAGGAAAAGCCGTGTTTTTCCGAGAATGAAGTTAAAGACGACCGTTCACTGATTGGAGACAATCGTTAACGAGATTTCTGCGCGATGCACTCTTCGTATCGATTGATCACGGTCCCCAAACAAGATTCCGCGGTAATTAGGATGCTAGGAATTCCGATTCATGTCGTTGGGACGATAGGAATTCGTGTATGGCCTGCGAGAATTCTATGGTTGCTGATTGCCTATTCAATTTTCGACGGATCGATGAATATTTCCCGCTCGTTTTCCATTATCGTTCTGTACATACTTCAACGTACATACCCCCGTTGGCGTAATCAGAATCTCTGATTGGGAATTTGCATTATTTGTTTCGGCACACGTTCTCGACACGTTGCAAAACTGACTTACAACTTCGCAGCTTCGAGGAGAGAAAAAAGAAAAATGCAAATGGCCTCTTCACTCCTCTACTCGGTTTTCCCTCGAAGGAAAAAGCTCCCGACTCGATTGAAAAGTTCGCGAAATTATGCCAACTCGTCGGACCAGCCTTTGAGTTTCTTCAGGTAACAAGTGTCTTTAGTGGGACAATCCTGAATTACTCGACTACGAAATTTTGCATTGTCATTTACGATTCATCGATCTCTACTCGGATCTCGAAATTCGAAAAGTGTCCGGTTGGTTAACTTGGAGATGTGAATTCGAGAGAAAATGAGATTACTACAGAAACAAAGTAAGTAATAATTTCATTCATCAATTTTTTGAATCTTTATATTACTTTATACATAGTGGCGCTTGATATCGAAAATTTAGATTTTCTTAATTACCAATTTTCTTCTTTTTTTTTTCTTTATTTCATTTCCGAAGCTACGCTCGATTCCTAATTTCTTACGAAACTCCGAGAACGAAGAAAATGAAGATTCATTTTCTTCGTTCAACCAAGTAGGAGTAGGTCCGAGTGTATCGATTTTTAATTTCAATGCTCCAAAGCCGGCTTCCCGAAGAATTGCGCGACAAGTTGCTGGATCAAGGCGATCTCGGAACCGAAATTCTCTCCGGCCAACACACGCCGAGTGTGTACGAAACGTCGACTTCTCAACAAGACTTTTCATCGGACAACAAAGCGCGACAAGCGCGCGCGATCCATCACGATAATGGCCAACTGGAATTGGTCCAAATATACATCGAAAGGTATATTGGATTTCGTTATTCCACGACATTTGCCCGCGCGATCAGTCCCTCCCTTCAATCGAACTCCTTTTAATCTTATTGCATGGAGATTCCAATTACTTAAGACCGCTCGATTTCAGCAACTGTCTTCGATCTTCAGTCAGATTGATTCGCTGTACGCACGTAACAGTCCCGAGGGAAATGAAATTTCTAGTCAAATTCAAGGGAAAAATGAAAGAAGAAGAAGAAGGAGAGTCGTGAAGTTTGAAACGTCTTCGACATTTCCACACGCATTAAAATTATACATACATAAAAATTATATTGTATATTGTTGCATGTGCTTGTTGTATTTGTTTGGTACACTTTTGTATGTGTTTTTACGTTGTACGTTGTTTATATATAATTATCATATATATATCACGATTTCGTTGTAAAATTCTGCAACGTGTGAAGCTCGTTTCACTTCATTTACTCGGGAGTCGAGTGTTACGTTGAAAATAGAGCGATTAGATTATTACATTCATTATAATCGACCATCACATAGTACTCGCACAGGATTTTTCTAGCAATCTCATTTGTCATTAGCCAATTATTTAGCAATCGTCTTGCTTAATCACCCTTTGCGTGTAAGTATCTAAAGATTGGAAAACGGAATTATGTGTGTGTGTGTGTGTGTAATTCATATAGGACAGGCAGGAAACAGCGATTAGACGACATATAATCAAACATAATTACCAGTAATGAATTCTGTATCGATCACTATTAATCGACGAACCTAGTTGCATATAATTGCACCGCCGCGTCGTCGATCTATCTGTATTATGCTAATGGTTCGCTTCATTCGCAGCTTCGGCCCAATAATGCTCATAAACTATGTAATAATACGTTAATCGCGAAAAATCGCAATTTAATATAACGAGCGGATATTAGATATTAGATCGTAGAACAGACGATGAAAAAGTAGTGTTTACGATGATTATTCTACTAGATTCTACTAGATGACGAAATTCTACACGATAATAGCACATTTTGCTACGAAATATTTCGCTTCTACGGCGAGGAGATATTCTCTGCCAACTTTTGGCGAAGAAGAACGAATCTCTGAAGAAAAGTCCGAATTTTTAGTGAAATTCTATCGACACTGTGTGTTGATCACGTTGACGTTTCACTACGAAAAATCTTTTCTCGATGGCGAAGAGATATTATTTTCGTCTACGACTTTTGAAGAAGAATTTTTAATAAAATTCTATATTTTTGGTGGAACTCTACGATATATATTCTACTGGAAGCTGGAATATTTCTTCAAAGAGCAAAAAAACAACTGCGATATTATGACAAAGAAACGTGTATTTCGAACTATACTTCTTATTGTTAAGCCCGAAGTGAGTGTCAAATCATTTAATCCTACCTCGACAAGGAATGATATCACTCAGAAATTGAATATATTGCAAACGATCGCTACGGCAAAGAGACAAGGCGAATTGAAAATTAATTAGACGATAACAGTTTGCAAGTGTCTCGATGCTGAACGACAGCTCAAACGCGTGAAAAAGACGGTGCAAAAGGGGACTCGTTTAATTTGATTACGTTGTATACGACAACGTGTTAACGAGCCACGGTCGATACTCGGCAATCGATTACCAGGATCGAGTTGCTGTTCCTTTCGTTCCGACGGAATCCGCGGTACACGCTTGGAAACATCACAGAACAACGTAGACCAACGTTCACGGAGGAATGAAATCTCTGGCCAATGTGCGTGATAAAATACACGCTTTCATGTTAATTATACGACTATTATACACACACACATGCACGTATATATACACTCCTTTCGTTTTTTTTCTTTTTTTTTTATCCTTTTTTTACAACGTGGCTCTATCCCGTGTCTCCTATTTTACGCTCTCGCGTTCATTCAACGAGAATTTCTGCCCTGAACAGCCGGATTCTCCCGGCTCGCGGAGTTTTAGATGTTAAACGATATAAATGGGGATGTTTCGCTTTATTTCTGGACTGAAGCTTTTCTATTGTTCGAGTATCCTGTTACAAAATATTGAATACTCTGGTGATAATGTTAATGTCTTTTTTTTTTTTTGCTTAACATTTCACAAGAGGAGGGAAATTTTTGAAGGATTTTCCTTTTCAAATGGAAACTCCTATTTTCGTTGGAGGAAATTATACATTTCGTTCAGAAATTGTAGCAGAAACAGTGAAAAAATGAGTAGAAAGAGTGTATTCTTTTATAATTATTAGTGAGTATTCCAATATTTTTTACGTTTTTTTTTTCTTTTCAGAAATATCAAAAGAAGGTTTATATATTGTTATGAAAAGTATAAGGAAAATTGAAATTATTATCCTGCTTACAGAAGGATTGGAAGGATAAGAAACATTATTATTCCCTCAAGAGTGAAAGATTCTGCAAGAATTATGGAATTCTTTATTCTAGATTTTAGAACGGAATAGGAGAAAAATCGCAAGTGCTAACTTCGATTTTCAAGCGCCATCAATTCTCACCTGTTTCTCTCTCTCTCTTTCTAAACTACTATGGACTCGAAAGTCCATAACGTCCTAGTGGCAAACGACGTATGTGCCAGAATTAACAAACACGCGTTTCTCGAGAAACATGAAAATGTCTGACACATCGTTGGGAAAATTAATAATTTCTCAAGGAGCAACAAAAAAAAATGTCACTGTTTGCGAAATAAGTAGCAACAGAACAATATTGCCACTAAATGATTGTCTAGACAAAACTTACTTCACTCTTGCGTCAAACAATTCTATTATTAAAAACTGTATGTACGTGATTCAATTCTGCGTAAAAACAGTTCTATTATTAATAATTCTATGTAAAACGATTCTATTATTAGTAACTCTACGCAAACCAACTTCTGCCATCGATAAATCCCGCGTAAAGCAATTTTAAATCGAAAATCGAGAATTTAGATATCTTCTCCATAATTCAGCTTAATTTTCGAGATACGAAGAACGAATTGATAACGAATTGCAAACATCGGAGAGCAACAAAATTATGTCAACTCGGCACAGAAATCGGCATCTCTTGGACGGAAGACCAGCCCGATAACGAACGAACATATCAAAAAGGGAAGAAAAAAAAAAAAAAAAAAAAAAAAAAAAAAAAAAAGAAAANAAGAAAGGAGAAGAAGAGTCGAGCAGCAGATAAATCTGCAAAACGAATTGGTGCAACTGGCAGGACGATCTGAAGGCCGAGTTGTAGAAGTCGTCTGAAACCGGTCGGCGTTAATTTATCACTGCCCCTCCCCAAAGGATCTTATTGCGATCACGTATGCACGTATTTATTCACTTACTGCCAGCCAGCGTAAAACGATCAGATAATCCGCGCACACTTATGAAACCTCGCGTCGACTTTCCATTATTCGTTTAGAACTCACCGACGATTCCCCCGGAGATCTCACCAAGTAGAATCGCGTATTTTAAAGTGTTACGGATTTAAAGGAAAAAAAAAAAGGAAGAAAAAATACTGAAAATACTTTCGTCGGAAGAATACGTTGAAAATGTTTGTGGCCCGAATATATTTAAAAAATAGTAATATAGTATAGCATTAAAAAAATAGTACTATTATATACTATATATTAGTACTATATATATATATATATATATATATATATATATATATATACAATATATATATTAGTACACTAACAATAGTATACTATTAATTAGTACACTAATAGTAGTATACTATATATTAGTACACTAATAGTAGTATACCTTACATTGGTACATATTAGTAGTATACTAATAGTAGTACTACATATTAGTACACTAACAGTACTATACTATATATTAGTACTATATATAGTTAGTACACTAATATAGTACACTATATAGTATACTATATGTTACTATTAGTACACTAATAATAGTATTATATATGTGAGTACTGTATAGTGTATTAATATAAGGTACACTACCATTAGTGTACTAATAAATAGTATTACTACTACTATTAGCGTACTAATATATAGTATATATATTAGTACTATATGTTATACACTATATATAGTATAGTTATAATATATTAGTACTATATATAGTACACTAACATATACTATATGTATACTACATATAGTGTATAACATATAGTACTAATATATATACTACATATTAGTACACTAATAGTAGTATACTATATATTAGTACACTAATAGTAGTGTACTATATATCAGTACTATATATTAGTAATATATAGCAATGGTATTAAAAAAATAGTACTATTAGTATACAGTATATTATTAATAATAGTAAAATATTTACTTCAACATTTATTACGTAATGGCAGATTTGTCCAACGCGAGCGTGTTAAACCGAAACTGAACAGGGCAACGACAATAGCTTTGGAAGAAGATGAGACAAAGCTGACTGTGGGACTAATTAGGCAACACTTGTCTTCTATCGGCATTGAGTCCACCCATTGAGTCTACTCGCATTATCCACATCCTGCACGGTGTTGAGCCGTGATATGCTCGAGCATTGTGCTGGTAAACCACATGTCACCCTCGATGGTTAGCTATCGATCAAACGTGTACACGATACGTCGGCTTTCCGGCTTTCACTTTAACTCTGTACACCTTCTTCTTTCAGCAAACATCTTTCTGAACCGTAATATATACTCCAAAGTTATTTAAATAGTACTATTATGACCACGCACGACGTAGGAATTAAAGTAGGAATTTGGAAATTAAACAGTTTCGAAAAAACACTATCTTCTTCAATTTTGTCAGTATAAACTTTATCATTTAACTTTCTCTGTACTCGAAAGATTTTCGCGTTGCACTCGCGAAACTGTGTATTTGCTCGATGTTTCTGTTCTCTCGCGTAGAATCGGCCACCTCTAGGTAATTCTACGAATTAAGAAAGCAGCACCAACGAGAGAAGCCATAGGTGCCGAAAACACGGGCTAATCCAATTCCTCGCGAGAACGAAAAAGAAAGAAAAGAGAGAGAGAAAGAGAGAGAGAAAGATATATATATATATATATAAAGAGCCGGGAAAGCGACAGACTTGCGCAAGCGAATGAATAATTCCAAGCCAGGAGGCTGCGAACAAAAACGACGTGAAAAACAAACCGAACAACAAAAAGAGAATATGCGCCGAGGAAAAAGAAAGAGCGGAACGCGCGACTGTACGTACATGCGAACGCGGTGTAAAGGTTGTTTCCAACGAACGAAGCGACAAACTATCGCAGTCGAAATGTAGTGGTTTCTCGTAGCCATTGTACGAAATTTCCTTTTACCTTGTCTCATATATAAGACACTTCGATTCTATTTACGGGGAAAAGAGCCTAAATGTTGCAACAAGTGCCTACTCTTCTTTCGACATTTCCTGCACTTTTTCTGTGTATTTTGTCGCGTTTAATGATGGAAAAAATCTGGCGACAATTTCGATGCGAGTGCGTATTAAAAATATCTGCTTTGTCGTTTGAACAATTTGTTGTTGCGCTCGCTTGCAACTTGCTAGAAACTAAAGTCCATAGTTCAGGGACGTGCGATCGATTGAAAACATAATACGCAGCGGTACAATGTTCGACCTGACGTTTGTCGAATCAGGATCCCGCGATGATGAACCCCGGTGCCGACGAGAACGTTCGCGGAACGCGATGATTTATGCTAACGCAAATGCGAGTTCCTTGTTCAAAGCGTGATTTATATAGGCGAGTGTCTTGTAGAGATAGACGGCCACTTTATTTTGGAAAATATACGAAACCCACGGAAGAGAGATTTTTTTTTTTTAGGAAAAAGATTTTCGTTACAAATTTTTTGCCAAGATTCTTAACAATTTCGATTTCTCCGCTGCATTTTGATAGGAATTATTTGCTTCTTTTTCGGAAGCTATCTTTCTTTTTTTTATATAATTTTGATGTCACTGACGACAATCTTATTCTCTGAATTACTTGTAACTTTCATTTTGAATCTCCAAAGAGCCTCTATAATACGCGTCCGTCATATTTCTGTTCAGATTGTTGGTGAAATGTTGTAACCTCGCTGCTAAAGGATCCGAGGCGTAGTCAGAGGTGAAGAGACGAATGTTCGACAAAAAAATACGGACGAAAGAATTTCTCACACGAGTGTACGAGCGTATTAATATTTATGGGGACCCTAGAACGAGGAAAATAGAGAAGCAACTTTCTCCGTTAACTTTATCGTCCACGGGCATCTTTCAACATATTCAATAAAACACAAAAGTTCATCCCATATAAGATTTACATGTCGTCTGCTTTTCACGTGAATATCGCCAGACCATGTGCACCGACGACAATCATTATGTACTTTCGTCGCATCTTTCAGAACAATTTCGCACACGCGCGTCCCCGAAAGCTTATCTCGGATTGTTCGAAATTTTATTTCTCTTCGTAGCGGATCTAATACTTGGATTTTTGCAATTGCAAGGCATCAACGATAAATGATGTCGCGCGATAAACGCACTCTCATCAGACATATGATTGTCAGATATAAAAAAGAATGTCGAACAGCCAAAGCTGTTCTACCGACTTTATTTATACACAAATGATTACAATATGGAGGCAAATACTTATCGTTGTTTATTATGCGTTATTATCTGGCCATTGGTGGCTAAAAATGTCTGGCTCTCATCCGATGACGGGTGAGGATTTATGATTCGAAGAAAATCGTCAAACTTGAAATTCTGTGCATTGAAAATCTCCATTCTGGGGGGGGGGGGGGGNACAAGTCTATCAAATACGCGAGATTTCAAAGTAAATTTCCATGTCTCGATGGACAGACCTGTGTGCTAAATCATTAAAAGACAGTTTCAACATGGCCGCCATTAAAAGCTGAAACGCTTTCCTGGTGGGAACTAGATGAACGTCAGCTCGTTGAGCATTACAAATACTAACAGTATTTCGTTCTCCAGCCTGCACACACAGAGGCTAAAGCCCAACCGAGCGGCTTTGCATATTCATTCGTCTGCTCCTTCCGTAACTATTTCCGCGTAGAATGCGAAATGTCTCGGCGAAACACGCGGCAATATTGGAGTAACGAAAGTTGAGCGTATCACACGCACGAGTCGTGAGTTACAATATCGATGCCTGCCAACTGAAAACACTAATAACTCAAAGTTATTTGATACACTTCTTATGTCTACGAAGAGACTGAAAATATCCTACACTTCTCAAGAAGAACAATCTCTTTTAAACTGGTTTCACAGTTCGTTTCATTAATCGTAATTCTGATTTTCGCCTGGTCGATTAGCTATAACTTTGCAAATTTTCACGGCTCCCGTAATTTGTCTTGACTACTGATTACTCTCTGCACTTGGTTTCAGAACACAGAGTTGCGTGGAATTAATTTGCTGTTAACCTTCAATGACTATGCGTATAGCTAGAGACTGCTATATTTGCGCGGGTCGTTTACCAATTGTTTGTAGTCTACTCTAAGGGCAAAATGTTTTTTTTTTTTATATATATATCGTGTGGAAAAAGCGTAAGCGGAGACATATTCAACCGTGGGTTTCAAGGTAAAAAAATAGTCGACGAAAATATGGTTCTTTTATTAAAGAATCCTACATTAGTCCTTAGTTCCTTCCACGTTCGATTCAAAGTCTATAATTTAATCTAATTTTTAATCTTTATAATTGAAATGAAAAGATAAATATTGTCACACAACTTTCAAAAGCGAAAAGATATTCAGTTTAATCACTGGCCACTTAAAGTTAATCGAAATCCATTTGTAGAAAATAAATTTGCTGCTATACGCGACGAAAGAAGAAAAAGAAAAAAGAAAGAAATCTATTCAATTGCCAACCAATATCTGAAATTTCATCTTGCGAAATCGTAGAAACCTTACCGTGCAATTAATTCCAAATACCAACCGGGAACGAAATTAAAAAGAATTCCCTGGGAAAAGAATCACATTGATCTTGAATCAACAAGTTATCAA
>NIPQ01089989.1:0-26934 GCA_002806875.1 Lepidotrigona ventralis hoosana
AAAGAAAGCACAAGAATTCACCACCTACAAAAAAACGATTCGCATACGATTTTATAATTAGATATAAATAAATGAATAAATAAATAAATTATATAAATATATATAAATATATATATATATATATATACATACAATATATATGTATACATGCAGATTTGTTACGCAACTGGGTCACATTAATTCGAGAAACACCACGATTTAGATGTATATCGGCCTTTCAGTACTACCTGCGTATGATATTGAGTACGAAATACGTTATATTTTTTACAATGTGAAGAATCTGTAAATATTATAGCGTCGAATTATATAATAATAATATTAATAATTAATAATAATATTAATATTAACGGAGGAAAAAAAAAATGAAGAAATACTGATCTGACATTCGAAAAAAAAACAACAATGAGAATGGCTTACAGTAAAAAAATGTGCATTTCATTGATAAACGACGTCCGCGAGATTATATTTCTTTGTTGTTTTAGCCCGTCTTTCTTTGGTTTGTTATTCATTGATCGGATTAGTTGTACATTCGAGCGATATCACTTGGGTAGACGAGAAACAGATACTATCCCACTCGATAACAACGCCATCCGCAAAAAATTGTTTGCTGGTATTTCCAATAATTTTTTCTTCGTCGCATTTGTTAATCACGTCGATAAAGAAAACAGGGAAATAGGCGAAACCTATGTATGAAGAACATGCGTTATTTTTTACTAGTAATGAAAGAAAAAAAGAAGAAGAGTAAAACGTGCGAACCAAGAGCATGTGACATTCCGTGTATTTCCCTGTTTTAAAACGCGATTGAAAATGAACAAATATATATTTTTTTTTCACCTTTTGTGTGAACAAAGTATTCTCATTCTTGATTTCATTTTCATTTGTCGAACTTTTGCTTTCAGTTTTTAACCTTGTATTGTATTTCGTTTGTATTACCAGCATAAGAATCTAGTCACTATAGAAATCTTGTAACTCAATGACATGGAAAAAGTTGTAAGAGAGTATGGTTGTAAGTTGGAGAAAATAATGGCTTTATTGTGAGGTGATGACTGTACTATCCTATTGTCTGATTAATTATTTTATACCGAAATTATTTTAAATACTAATTTCCTTATGTAGCGGATTAGGAATGTAGCATGGATTTAATATTTGTAGATTAATGATAGGAATCGTAATTTAATTTCAAAGACAATAGGCTGATACAGCAATTTTGTATAATATACCAAATTTTTTCCATGAAAGCATTGAGACTACCCAGATGAAGCTACCCACTTGATTTTTGCCTCTCTTAATACTGGTGCACATTTTTTCTTTGTACGCAATTTTTTTTCACATTTTTTTATTACTAACCATTGTACTGGCATTTTGGAAATATCGCACAAATATAATATAGAATAAAAACAAGCAACAACTTGGTACTGATTATAGAAAATCCTCTGCAATGTGAGAATGAATGGAAGTTCTAAGTACATGTAAACTACGTTTGTTTTTACAAACATTAAAACACATGCAAAATATTTCGATTAATTTCGATTAAATTTGTAAGATTTTTAATAAATTCTTTTACATAAAGAAGAGTCGGTAGTAGAATAATCAAAGTGGAAATTTATTGATCATAATAATATTTAATACCTATTTGCGTGAATCCTTTTTTTGTTATTTATTATGGAAATAATTTTTTAAATATTTTAGATACGATTCAGTAAAGATTTAATTTCATTCAAAGAAGAAAAGAATTGTGCAACAAATTAATGGTAAGTATGGTAATTATGATAAACATATGTAACTAATTTTAATATTATAGATTAAGTACAATACAAATATTGAAATGTATCTACTATCTACACAAAAGATCAGTCAGGCTATTTATTGCTCAATTGCTATTTATACAAGTTATTTAAATTTTTAAACTTAAAAATATTCATGGATTTAAGTTTATTAAAGTTATTTAAGTTCTTAAACTTAAATAATGAAATATTCATCAATTAAATTTAACAGAAAATGTTTGTTGCCCATTTCCATTTTTATTTCTCATTTAAAATACTCAAAATGTATTTTCGTAATTACGGGCAATTAATTTGACGTAAATACTTCGTCCATTATTCTAATACATTCATAAGCTTCTGTTGGAGGTACTTTCATACAAGCAGAAATTACTTCATGAATTATATAAAAATTCAAAACGTTTAGAGAATGAGATATTTTACATGTTTCTTCACTATGTTCATTGCACTTATTGTATTCGAAACACTCATCAGCAAAATGCTGAAAAGTGTTCAAAATATCTTGCAGAAAATTTACAAAATCATTGTCCTCTGTATGGCCATCGAAATGTGTAAGATGGGTAGTGAATAAATTCACATAAGGGCTATGTTTTATGCTTTCGTTAAGTTGATTGATATTTTTAATTAATAATTGGCATACTTTCTCGTAATTTTCCATTCCTTCGAGGGATACAAACGTCCTACAGAAACGTGTAAAAGATTTAAATAAATATACAAATAAATCGTTTCCACCGATGGATGAATATTCCAGAGATAAACAACAAGCTTCCATCGTCAAGCGTAGAAAATTATCAAACGCATCGATTTCATCGTTCCATCCAAAACCGAACCAATAAATTATGGTAAGTTCCGAACCTAATCTTTGATATTCTTCTTCGGTTGAACGAATGATCAAATGGCGCAGAAAATCTTCTCTTAATAAACTTAAATTAGACAAGTAATATCGTAATTTTTGTGAAGCTTTTGATTCTTCTTTCAGTTTGTTTAATACAACAAAACAGCGTCTCTCATAATCTTCTATTATATCAATTATACTAATACCTTTCTGCATTAAATGCCAAAGAGAAGCGAAATATAATTTGTCTATTGGTTCGATGATAGATCCAATTCCATTTATTATCTCCCTTTTTAGTGAAACAGAAAAGTTTTCATTTTCCAAGAAATATGACAATATCCTTGTTATTCGAGAAAATATTTCGCTGCTCGTATATTTGTCGATACTTGTACTTTTTCGAAGAAACGACATTCTTCTTGCGAGAATTATTATTAAATCTTTGATATTTGTATTTTTAGTACATTTCACTTGTAATTTGTGAATACTATTGAGAACTACATTTATGTTTGATATGTTAAATGTGTCTTCTCTTAAATATGGTATATAAACATTATTTATCAAATCATGCACTTCAATTACAGAATTGTCTAACATGACATTCACCAGGTTCATGAACTTCTTAGCATTCCATTCTATGTTTTCTATACAAATGATCCTTAGCGTACTTGTTAATAGTACTTGATTATCACTTTCTCTTATTTGCATAAATGGTGATAGTAAAAGCAAATCATTAGGAGAAATCATGATATTTCTATAATGAGAATGACCGATAGTGATTTTCAAAAGTACCGTCAATACCATTTTAGGATTTTTCAAAAGAAACAATAAGATTGTTTTTAAATTCGTAAAGTTTTGTAGACTTGTATTTCGCATAACGAACTCGTGAAATGCTGCATCCGTATTCGGAGATTCTAAATAACTTTTACCATCAAATTTAGTTAAATACATCATTATAATTTCGTAGATATCTGATATACTTTGAAACGACAATACTTTCATAATTAGATCATAAGTAAATTCTTTAAAATCTTCCTCTGTTGATTGCTGAAGGATAAAAGTAAGGTATTCTAGCAATCTTAAACAATCTTCTTTTTCCAACAATGATCTATTGTCATAAATGAAATTAAGTATCGTGCGGTCCCATTCTTTGTATCTAGATAATAATTCTTTCATGAGTTCCTTTTTACCATTGGATATAGAGGAACAGAGTTCTGATAAATCTAAAATGAAGCTCGATTGTTTAGGATCTGATTTACATGACAATTGTTGTAAACATTCTATTAAATGTGCGTTTTTCGAAAATTCTTTATCATTCGATAAAAAATCTATGAAATAATAACATTCAATTCCAATAGAACGTTGTAGAGAAATCATATTGTTTTCTTGATCATTCAACTCTGCCCAGCTTAAGTAAATATTGCAATCAACTTCTTTGATTTTACTTAATAATAAGTCCATTATTTGTTGATTTAATGTTGACATAGTATTTTCTATCAATGTACTTTCACATTTTACACATTCTTCTTTTCCAAACGTAATACTGTATAATTTTTCAAGATCAGTAGAAATCAACATCTTTTCATTTTTAGTCTCCAAACATTTTTTTGTTGTATAAATTAATTTTTTTAACATGATACCATATCGTTCGTATTTCTTTAAGTCTGATACTGCTATCAAATAAGGTAACTTAGGATTCGTTAATAATAGTAAGAATTCTTCAAAACTCATCAATAAATTTTGTATGCTTTCTTCCACATTTTTCGACTGTATACTAAATTCTCTTAAATGAAGAAACTTGGTATATATGGTCGGTATTAGTTGAAATATGCATTCAATAGATCTTTGAAAAGGATCTAATCTATCTATGCATTTTGTAATTATGTTTACTATTTCTATGCATAAGTCTAATGGCATATATAAAAGAGACTCAATCAAGATCTTCTCATACTCAAGATTCCATAATATTTGTATAAGCAAATATGGAGATAAAGGTGGACACATATCAACTAAGTGACCACTAACAATATCTTCTGCCAAACGTTCTTGATTCTCGAAATTAGTATTTAATAATAAATATTTATATGATTGTGTACATTTTTCATCATTTACTGAAGCCTTCTCTTCTATAGGCACATCATAATTTTTAAATATATTGTTTACTGATTCACATATGTCTTCAATGTGAGTGTTATTCTCTGCTGTTATGCAGGATGTAAGAAATTTCAATTCTCCACATTCTTGACTCTTCTTCATTAGATACGTTTGAATCTTTTTGTAAAATTTGTCCATTGTCGGTATAATTAATTGGAATTATACACTTTTGAGATCCTTCACTTGTACAAAAATTTCTGAAAATTTAATGCAATTATCATGTTGCGTATATAAATTATTAAATAAATACAAATTTAATATACATAAATAATTATAATATAAATAGTTATGATGAATTTACATAAATAATTATAACATAAATAATAAATAATTATGATGTACGAAACGATATAAACTACATTAAAATAAATGATTCATGTAATATAAAAATGAAATATACAAAAGATGTATGAAACATAACATACCACGAGTTTTTATGGAATAATGTATTCATCCTTTATACCTAAACAATAGATAAATAGGTTTAAATTATAAATTGTAAATTTATAATTTGAAATAATGTGTCAATATCAGTTGCTCAGTCAAGTCTTTTTAATTCTGTAAAAAACGTATTCCTAGATAATTTTATCTTTAAGGTTACATCATTAATAAATAACGAGTACAAAAACTACCAAATCGAATAGTGTTATTCATAGAAGAAAAATGGTTCGTGCATGGTACATGGATAACAGCGATGCCGATCAACGGCTAGAACACCATAAACAACCACCTGAATATATTTCTCTCGAGGATCTGTTCAAAAAAACAGGTGTCGAATATTTTAAGGTTAAGTCACATTTGTACAGTTCAATAAGATTTCTTTGTTACTGACATTTGCCGATTGATTATAATTTTGTAATCGGTTTTCTTTCGTTTTATATTAGACGAATACATTTTGATGTATTCAAAGAGTTGTACAAAAAAAAAAATACAGTTCAATAAGATTTCTTTGTTACTGACATTTGCCGATTGATTATAATTTTGTAATCGGTTTTCTTTCGTTTTATATTAGACGAATACATTTTGATGTATTCAAAGAGTTGTACAAAAAAAAAAGATTATCTTTGAATTTGACCTTCTCGTGTCATTGAAAAAACTGCGTTATAGTAACGTTTTAATTTTCAGTTCTTACATATTTAATTCGATATTATTATAGGTTGATTACAAAAATTATCAAAATGACAACACGTTGATGGAATTAAAAACAGAACGTAATTACACGTACGAGGATGAAATAGTATGTTCTAAGGAATGTCTTCCAAATTACGAAGAGAAAGTAAGTGAAGTTTGAGCNGAATTTGACCTTCTCGTGTCATTGAAAAAACTGCGTTATAGTAACGTTTTAATTTTCAGTTCTTACATATTTAATTCGATATTATTATAGGTTGATTACAAAAATTATCAAAATGACAACACGTTGATGGAATTAAAAACAGAACGTAATTACACGTACGAGGATGAAATAGTATGTTCTAAGGAATGTCTTCCAAATTACGAAGAGAAAGTAAGTGAAGTTTGAGCTTCCTTTCGATACAGTTTAATTATAATCTATCAAAATAAAATAATACAAATTATTTCTTGGATTTTTAGTTGAAGAATTTCTTCACCGAACATCTCCACACCGATGAAGAAATAAGATTAGTTTTGGATGGGTCNCTCCACACCGATGAAGAAATAAGATTAGTTTTGGATGGGTCCGGTTATTTCGATGTCCGAGATCAAGATGATCAATGGATACGTATTGAAGTTAAAGCTGGAGATTTGATAATTATTCCTAGTGGAATATATCATAGATTTACTTTGGATATTAATGTAAGTATTCCATTATACTTCTAAGTTTTACTAAAAATTAAATTATTATTATTATTTCTTTTTTTATAGAATTATATCAAAGCGAAACGTTATTTTGTGGGTGAACCTGTTTGGTTGCCATACAACAGACCAGCTGATAATATGGAGTGCCGTAAAAATTATCTGAATCGTTTGAACAATGGTTTTCAAGTAAAAGTTGTTTAATATTTATTATACAAATCACCAGCTTATAATATGAGAAAACAGAAAACTTATATAAACGTTTTCAGTGTAAAATTTGCATAGATTATAACATATACAATTGTATCATTTATATTCACATTCCTGCATATAAGATATTCTTCAATGCAATTAAACAAATTACAAAACTAATTTTATAAAGTTTATAAATTGTTTATAAAAATATAAATTTTCTACAGATGTAATTTAATAGTAACTTCTATAAAATAAAAAATTCTTATAACCATAACAATTACTTCTTATACTTATAATAAAAATTATATTTATTAAATTATATACGCATATACACAAAAGCCTTATTCAAATACTGAATTGTTCATATTGTCTTATTAATATAAATTGTTAAATTTTCATATTGTCTTATTAATATAAATTGTTAAATTTTTTTTTGTCCATTAGACAAGATATAAAATAATAAATCGTAATAAATGTACAACATACTCATCATACACTACAATACACATTTATAAGAATGTAATGCAAAATAGAATACCTTGACTCAGTTATTATTAGATCCCAAACGTAATTGTCAAAATGTAAAAATTATGGTCAAAAATAAATACAATTATCAAACTTGATTCTAATAATATACAATTCAATCCTAATAAGTGAGGAAAGAAAACAAATAATGAAAAATATTTTCGATATTTCAAAAAGTTCAGACCCATCCACATAAAACATTTTTTATTTTGTGTATATGAATAACAGAAATTTAAATTAAATTATCATTTCTGTGTTTTTTTTTCAAGTAAACTTTCTAGTAAATTAAAATTCAGCATTAACTGTAAAATTGCTCTCGACTCTATTTTGCATTACTCCCCATTTCTGATACTCTCCCACCTTTTTTTCAAAAAAGTTTGTTTTACCTTCCAAAGAGATATGCTCCATAAAATCAAACGGATTTTCAGATATATATATCTAAAAGTGAAAACATGTTATACTTATAATATATATAATACATATAATATTTAGTAATATAAATATCATTTCATCAGTTTTTACAAACCTTTTCACAGCCTAATTCAACAAGTAATCTGTCAGCAACAAATTCGATATATTGACACATAAGTTTACAGTTCATTCCTATCATTTCAACAGGTAAGGCATCCGTTAAAAATTCTTGTTCAATTTTGACAGCATCCTTAATAATTGATGTGACTCGTTCGCAAGATGGTTTTTGTATAACGTGTTTGAACATTAAACATGCAAAATCGCAATGTAGTCCCTAAAGATGCAAAAGAATTTTAGATAAATCAACTGACTTTACTACTACTTATCTTCTTTTTATTTCTTATATGCAGAGTTAGAAATAAGACTGATAGGATAATAAAAATTATCCCAATTAAATCAGCATTTTTTCTGCTAATCTTCCAACTCTGTACATTAATTATTACATATTAAATGTAATAATTATTTTATTACATATTAAAATAATTGCATACTAACTTCATCTCTAGAAATAAGCTCATTACTAAATGTAAGTCCCGGCATAAGACCTCTTTTCTTCAACCAGAAAATAGCAGCGAAACTGCCGCTGAAAAATATACCTTCCACTGCAGCAAATGCAACTATACGTTCAGGGAACGTGGCACTTTCATGGTTTATCCAATTTAATGCCCATTGAGCTTTTTTCGCGACACATGGTAAATTTTCGATTGCATTAAATAGGAAGTCTCTATGAACGAACAATGTACAGTAACAATAAAAACAACTGATATAAAAAATTGCATAATAGTATATTCAATAACTGATTAAAACAATTATTATTTACCTTTCTTTGGCATCTGAGATATATGTATCAATTAATAAAGAATACATTTCTGAGTGTACATTTTCCATGGCGATTTGAAAGCCATAGAAGCAACGTGCTTCTGTTATTTGTACTTCTTGACTAAATCGTTCAACGAGATTCTCATTGACAATTCCATCAGAAGCAGCAAAGAATGCTAAGACGTAAGATATGAAATGTTTCTCCTTGTTATTTAAATTATTCCAGTCCAATGCATCCTGGAAAAATATATTATTAATTTCTACATTTTTTAAAAAAAATGTAATCTATCTGAGGCATTATACTTTAGAAAGGTCCACTTCCTCCACAGTCCAAAAAGAGGCTTCAGCTTTTTTGTACATTTGCCAAATGTCAGGCCATTGGATAGGGAAAACAACAAACCTACGTGGATTTTCTTTCAATAATGGTTCTAATTCTGGATTGAATTCATTTTCTTTGAAAATCTTATTTACAATTTTCGCTTTTGTTACCTGAAAAACAAATAAAAATATTAACAAAACCTTAAAATCACTTTACCATCGCATAAAAATATTTGTATCTTACATTTTTGATACCATTTTCTTGAGTAATTGCTGGAGAAGTACATAACTTTTTTGGAGAAGTCTGAAAACAGGGATATCAAAATTAATAAAAAGAAAAATTTGCTTGCTATATACAGGTTGAACTTGATATTTTATTCTCATGAAATACAAATAATTTATTCAATAGCATTTTGAATAATAGTAATATGTACAAAATCATGAAATGACATATTTTATTGTATTGCACAATTATGTGTAACAGCACTTATACAATTTTTTGTACTACAATATAAGAACAAGGTATGATAACCTGTTTATGAATGTTTCTTATTTACACGAAAATTTTATCTATAAGAAACACACTCTATCAACAATAAATATTCCAGAATAATCATAAAATAATCCACTTTTTTAATGTACATGAATTTGTAATACATGAAAAATGTAAACAATTTTATATAGAATATATTAAATTTTATAAATATTTAAATCATTTTCTTACCATTCTTCCAGTCGATTATATTTAGCTGTTTATAACAAACCGAATGTAAAAAATTAAAATTTCCATATGAAAAAATACAGTAAAATTACATCTTACAACTGTGTCAAACATGTGGTATTAGCAAAGATAATTTGTGTTTAGTACATTACATAATTTACAACTGTAAATTTTTATTGTTCACTGATCTATTTTATTTAAGATCTATCATTATAAATGCTCATTAATTATAAACCTAATAACTTAAATCTAATAAATCAGTGTGGTGATTTTTTAAATTGATTTTCCGACATATAATAATCAGAAATAGTATGAACTGAACAGAAATAGAAACATTTCTATCATATGATGACACTTCTGTGATAATAGTCGAGATAAGAAGCAAAAAATACATTTAAAAAAATAAAATCGTTTAACTTAATTAACTTAAATAATGAACTAAACATAATGAAGCATAGTGTATATATTTAAGAGATATTCCTTGGTATTAATTATACTGAAAAAGCAAACAAAGCAATTAAATAATTAATAATTAATTTTATACGTAAAATTACAGATAAATCAGAGTTATAGAAAAAGCAAACTTACGTTATCTTTCAAAGAAACATTCTCAAGGTGTTTACGGATGTTTTCCTTTGTCGAGATTTGAAGTGGCATTGTAAAATTCGATGAATTTCACGCAAAAGCTAAATGGAACGAATAAAATTACCAGAGTAATGTTGTCAGCACTCAACGAAAAGCAATCAATTAAATGCTAAAAACGTAACACCAAAAGCATACTATCAATGCCATTTCCTCTTGTTTCGCGCCAAACTGCCGGCGACCAATCAAATAATTTTCTTTTGCCGCCAAAACACACTCACATTTATAATAGCCAAAAAAGTGCCCATTTGTGAATGACACTTTTTCGAAAATCTTTTCAAATATTTCCTTCAGCACTTCAGTGATAATAAGGATGAAAATTTTCATCTACTGTCGTTAATTCTTCCCGCGTATTTTTTGATATGTCGTAAGAGGAAACATCACTGCAAACATAAAGGATGATTTTCAATGGGAGAATTCTATCGTTCAAAGCGTGTCATTCACGTTTTATTTGCCTTAATAATTAACTTTAAATTCCAAATTATCTTACATTACCATTTCCAAAGTTTGATAAGGAATTGTTAAAGAAATTGTTAAATAATTAATTATTTAAATGTTAGTAATTAGTAATTTTTTGTTAGCAATAGCAAATACATTATAATAAATATATATGTATAATATTTATATAAAATATTATATGTTAAAATATTGAGAGAATTCAAATATTGAAGTTATTTAACATTTCAAGTTTGCACCAAAGATATTAAGATGGATCTGCAACTGCGTGAACTGAAGGAGCTCAAGCTGCATATGTAGCAGCAGTAAAAGATTAAGCTTATTTAAAAGACATTAAAAGAAATTGTTTCAATATTTAAATATGTCTTTACGTATTTTTCGAAATTGAAGCTTGAGTTCTATTTACAAATGAAATGAATTCATAATTTTTACTGTATATTACGAAATTCATTATTGAGAATGCTATACGTTCTATAAAGATAAGATGTTATTTTAATGTAACAGCAAATATTTTAAGATTAATTAATTAAATATTTTAAGATTAATATTACTTCGTATATTTTCGAAATATGTACAACAATTATTGAAATTAACCAAATATTAACTATTTCGTACAAATGCTTATGATAACAATAAAGTGTCAAATTTAAAAGACCGCCATTTTATCTTATCACAAAAGATTTGGTTAAGTCTATATCTTTATGAAACATTGTGATTTGAATATTGGCTTCATTTTATTAATATTTTTAGCATTACATATTTTTCTTGACAACATGTTTACCATGAAAGAATAAATTTTTAAGACTTGAATAAAGACTACATAGAAAAACGATTGCATTCTGAACGCTTCAAATTTTGAGGTTAGTGTCGTAATCTAAGCAATCATTTTGTTTGTTTATATGTTGTGAGATTATGTGATAATGAAACATATATTACTACTATTACTTATGTTATATTACTATTATGTTTTGTTGTAAAAAAATATAATTAATTAATTTTCTTTCTTATTACGATGCACATAAAAATATTAATTCAAAAATTATTAATATACTAATTTAAAAATTATTAAGTATATAAATTTGTGTTAGTTAATGTACATTTAGTATGAAATATTTTAGGTGAGACAAGTACGAGGGAAATATGGCGTTACATAGCGTACCGCCAAAAAGAAAAGAAATTTACAAATACGAGGCACCGTGGCCATTGTATAGTATCAATTGGTCAGTAAGACCTGATAAACGATTTCGTTTGGCTCTTGGCAGTTTTGTGGAAGAATATAACAATAAAGTACAAATAGTTTCATTGGATGAAGAGACCTCTGAATTTAGTGCCAAAAGTACATTTGATCATCCATATCCAACCACCAAAATTATGTGGATACCAGATAGTAAAGGTATTATTACATCATTGGAATAAATTCTATTTAAATTTTCACTTGTATATTTTATTATAATTGTTTACAGGTTTGTTTCCGGATCTCTTAGCTACATCTGGAGACTATTTAAGAGTTTGGAGAGCAGCTGAACCGGAAACTCACTTAGAAACTGTTTTAAATAATAATAAAAATTCTGATTTTTGTGCTCCTCTTACATCGTTTGATTGGAACGAAGTAGATCCAAATTTAATTGGTACTTCCAGTATAGACACAACATGTACCATTTGGGGATTAGAAACTGGCCAGGTTTTGGGTAGAGTTAATATGGTCACTGGCCACGTTAAAACGCAGTTAATTGCTCACGATAAAGAAGTATATGATATAGCATTTAGTCGGGCTGGTGGTGGTCGCGACATGTTTGCTTCCGTTGGTGCGGATGGTTCTGTGAGAATGTTTGATTTACGGCATTTGGAACATTCGACCATAATATATGAAGATCCGCAACACACACCGCTCCTAAGACTTGCATGGAATAAGCAAGATCCCAATTATCTTGCAACAGTTGCGATGGATGCTTGTGAAGTAATTATTTTGGATGTTCGTGTCCCATGTACGCCAGTTGCAAGACTGAATAACCATAGGTATATAGCATATATTTCTTGCGTTAGTTCATTTATTTGGATCTTACGTTTCATTTTAATAATTTTAATAGTATGATATAATAATTTCTTTTTTAGAGCAAGCGTTAATGGCATTGCTTGGGCACCACATTCGTCTTGCCACATTTGTACGGCGGGAGATGATCATCAAGCACTAATTTGGGATATACAACAAATGCCAAGAGCCATTGAGGATCCTATTCTTGCTTACACTGCTGCAGAAGGAGAAGTGAATCAAATTCAATGGGGTGCTACTCAACCTGATTGGATTGCAATTTGTTATAACAAAGCGGCAGAAATCCTCAGGGTGTAAAAAAAAGTATTCTTCATTAGGTTTAAGCCACTTTGCGTGTAACAAAGTTTTTCTTGCAAATTATCTATTAGATTTATTAAATGCGTTTCAGTATTTGTACAGAATTTCGCCTTTGCCATAAGTTTTTTTTATACCTTTTTTTGTACCTGTAAAATAGACGTGTACAAATACTAGCTATTTTTTAAAATATTAGAAGGAAATATCTGAAACGATCAACGTGTATCTTTTTAATACAAAGTTTATATAAGTTTATATAAATTTTAATAATTTTTTAAAATATCGATTCAGAATAGTTTCATTAATTTTGTGAATTTTAATTGCAGTAAATAAGAAGAGACTGAATCGATCTGAAAATATCCAGTATGTGTACATGTTAATTTAATAATAATGTAGTGGTTTATCATTGTGTCACTGGTATTTTATGTATCTATGATCCTCTAGTTTGTTGAATAATTGTCATGCGATCGATTACAATCATACAAATTAAAAAAAAAAGCTCACTGAATAATTAAAAGTTAAGTAATAGCGTAAAGTTAGGTACAATACATAAATAGTGATGAACCATATGTATATTTATATTAATGTAAATGACTGTAATCGATATATCTTATTTTGTGGCGTTATATACATGATAATGTTTCACGAATAACGAATTGATCTATTTCCTAGATTATAGAACGTTTGAATGACCATTTATCATGAAATATATAACAAAATAAAATATATCCATTACGTTATACAATTGTATATATGTTTATACTTACATATTTACTTGATTTTGTAGAAAAAAAAGTATATATATAAGTAGAATACAATAATAATAAATTTTTTCATACATGTTTTCATTACATTGATAATACAGATTGTTGAAAAATGTATGGAAGAATCACATAAAAATGCAATGCGTATTCGTATTCTAATAAAAGAAAAAATATTGTCAAATTCTTCTATTAAAACGAATAAAGTTATAGCAGTAGTGCTCGTGATATTAGTATTAATAATGAAATATTTACTTACAAGCATTCAAAATCATAATCGAAAACAAGTCTTTTTATATGTTACTGATTTAATTTCATAATTTTTTTATCATTAATTAATAATAGCGATGTTAATTAACTCTCTCTATGTAACATACTCTTTTTTATTCTGAATAATCTGATAGGATTTATAATTAGTACAACTTAAGTTTTAGAAAAGCACGATTTATATTGGTACTCAAATATTTTATAATTTACATAATGAGCGAGATGCATTATTTACAATAATGAAATGTGTATGCGAGACAAAATATTAACCAATTAATACATTAATTTTCCATGATAATCTTCCGTTCATTTTCCACCGAATATCCGATAACTTTATACAGATATAAGATTAGACTATTATAATGCTATCGCTACGTCAATAAATATCATTAACTCTGATACAGAGCAAGCTTTTCACTACCTACTTATTTAATATAGTCTAATAATATTTCTTTTCTTTTTTTCTCAATTTAATATCAATAATTAAAAAGTATTTATAACTACGTCGAATAAATTTTTTTAAAATCCCTATCAATAATTTAAATTGAACTTTGGCAAGATTTATTTTATCTTGATTTCTCTAAAAATACTACATTAAATTTCGTATATAAACACACACACACATATATATATATATATATATATATATATATATATATATATTTATAAGCTTAAAAAATAAGGGATAATGACCCTATAATAATATATTTTATCACATTTAAACTAAATCTAAAGTATACATTTTGTTTTTTTTTTCACTAATTTCACGATTTATTTATTTGTTCCTTAGATCAAGTGATTCTCTGATATTTTAATCGGAAGCACACACACGATCCGCAAACACGCACGTTAAACTTTTTTCAGGGAAAAAGGAACAAATAAAAAATTAGGTGATCAAACAATAAACGTAAAAGAGTTACGTTTACCGTCATTCGTGCATCGTTACATTTTTATTATAATTAATGCATCGCGTTAGTAATAAATTAATGAGTCATGTTTTTCGTTTCAGGAGATACTATGATGCCTAAATTACTGAAAGCTCGTCCTATAAGAATATGGATTAAGCTTTCACTCATCCTGTACATAATATCTAGAGAATTCTAAACGTATTTCAGAGTACTCAATTCGTGTTTTATAGCTGCATTCATCAGCCTGATAACTTGCTCTTTTTCTTTCTAAAAAATGCATTGGATATCTTCACTAAATACTTCTTGTACGTACAATAGAAGCAGAGAATACGATCAGTATTAGCTCTCGTTAATATGCTCGTGGAGCTTCAGTCGCTCCATGCTTGGAGAATTTTGAACATGAATATATTGAGTAGAATATAATTATTTCAGAATCATTTGAAAGGCTGATTTTTAAAGAACACATAATTTACTAGCTATGTAGTGGAGATGTAACACCGTACATCCCATAGTCAGCATGTTTCCCATTGCTATATAAACATGAACGCGTCTAAAGGCTTGATGAATCTTTAAATAATGAGGGCAATGTTTTAGAGGACCCGGATTATGAACGCCAATCTCGTTGCCGACACCAGCAGCACGTTCCAAAATGTTCTTCTGTACTATTAGTCGTAGAAGAGGCGGTGTCAAATAGAGTCGTATCAATAGCTCCAGAAAAAAGGCACTGGACATACCACCTACCTAAAAATACACAAAATAATATAAAACAAAATATATGATTTTTTTATATACAGATATATATATATATATATACCTAGATCTAAAACGGAAAATATTTTCGTTAGTTTCAATTATATGAGGAAATATTTAAAGTTAAAATATATAAAATAAATATATATTTTATAAATATACAAGTTTGGTTTGGAAAAATGAATATTATGAAATAAAAATTTTTTTTTAAAAAGATACCGAGCGTATTAGTAGGAAAATGATTAATCCTATAATTATAATATGGTCTAAGATAACTAAGATATTTTATAATAAAAGAAAACAGCATTGCGAAAAGTTTTATCTCTATTTTCTTTTTTTACAATGTATGATTTAATTTGATATACTGTAAATATAGGACCATAAATATAGAAACTTTCTACCTATTTATGCTTGCCACTGTATCCTATATACCGATTATTGTTTTGGATATATTTTATGTGGCATAATATCTGTCCTGAAATTTCAGTTCATTGTTTTACAAACCTGAATGGCAATTTCAGTGTTCCATGTATGTATAGGATGATGCTTGACGAAAATAAGAAGTGTGGTGAGACTGAGACACGCATTGATGGTGAAGTATCTTGGGAACAGGATACGCTGCACTTCTCCAAACGTGTGTCTTGGCAATGCGAAGTACAAGGACAGACCTACATACCCAAAAAAGGAATTTCTTAATTTTCAATTACTTTCGCGATTATCTGTTTTATATGTGACGGCTACCTGATACAAATGTCATCCAAATTTGGGCACCAAGATGCATCACGAACGAAGCTAAGTAAATGAAGGCTGCTGCTCTCGACTGAGGATGACTGAAGTGTACTCTGTCCGTAGTCGGTACAAGAGCCGATGTTACGCACAGGACTGCTGCGATTATAATTACGTGAGCCGGTTGTGTCGTGTAAAACAGGACTCTGCAAACGAAAATTAGTCACTTATATTAACGCTAGAATTATAGGTATAGAGAGTCTTGGTCAGAAAAAATAGATTGTTAAAAATCTGCTAATTTCCAGCTATATTATTTTTCAAAAAGATTTTCTTCTTTAACAACAATTTTTTTTTTGTTTTTAATAATTGTCACATAACATCTATTAAAATTTCTGTTAAAAATTAAAAATAAATTTNGCACCGCCTCGTAATAGTTGGACAGAACTTTCAAAAGTGAGCTATAGTTTATGGTGCTGGCTCTCAAGATGTCATCGGCAAGTTCTGGTATAAAGACTGTCTGACTTTTCCGCTGTTTGATAATCTCTAGTTCTTTAGTGACCAGATCATCGTGCAATTTTATGTACTTCTCTTTTGCTTTTTGCAGCTTGTTCTGACTGTTGTATATCACTACCGGCTCGTTAGTTTCGGTACCGAGCAACGTACGTACACACATGGCTTTCCTTTTTTTGATAATCGGTCGGTCAAGATCTCGCGCGTGATAATAAACGTGAGAATTAATCGTTCGAAATCGTGCCTGAATCGTTTACACCGAATTACGCACGAGCAGGACCCAGTCGAATTTGACTTGAATTCGAAGGTTCGAAGACAATTTGGAAATTGACACGAATCGACGCGTAGACGAAGTTGTACTGTCGCACAGTGCGCTGCTCCGTGGAAGTAACCCCCTTTTATACCTCCCCACCAATGATCAACGATCGACCAATCACGGGTCATACAAACGAAAGGGTTAGCCATTCGAGAAACCCTGAATTTACGAGGGATGAGTTCACTGATCTGAAACTGAAGATTTAATATTATTATATTTAATTATCGCGTACGAAATTAAGATACTCATTTTCACGCTTTGTATCTTTAAGATCAAGTTTCTACTCTGTCACAGCACGATATGAACATTTTCCCTTTCTCAACTGCAGTCTACCTTTTTCTTTCTCGTTTTCTTACAAATTCGTTTTCTGTTGCAATGTAAGATGTAAGTTCTCCCTTCTTCGTCGCGACTGAAACGAAAAAAAGAACTCTGTTAGATTGGATGAACGATGTTCTTAAACCAAGGACGAGTACACGGTTTTAAGATTTTGTAATCAATTTGAAACATACAGTAGCATTAAGGGCTAAATGCTTTCAGACAATATCAAAAATATTATATATTGATATATTGGAAAAATTGGAAAAAGATTATTTTGTGGATTAATGTAGCTGATAGGTGAGGAATATAAAGTATGATAATTTCGCGAACCGGAAAATGACGCATTATCTTAAACGGATGTTTTTCGTTTTCTGTAATATAATAGCAAAAAATATCATTAAACATAGAAGCGCAGAAAACAAAAGTCTTATTTAGGATTTAAATACCATAAATCGATAAAAATCTCAATTTATCATACGCGCTTATGCAGCGTTTTTATAAAACGGGATTAATGTCCTTTTCATAAATATTATCCCTGTAAGACCGCAATTATCTAACGGACAATAATGTTCAAATTTTATCGTTTGGATAATATTTCAGATACATCGCGTCGAATCGAATGATATTTGTGCATTTCCTGTACACTTTTTACGAATACGATTGGATATTTGTAGCATGCTCCATTAGATTCGACAAATTTAATTTGCGAAATAAATTCGGAATCTCAAGAAAGAAAGCGACGTACTATTCGAATGCAAAAAAAAAGATACCAAGGTTGTGAAAGAAAGAAGAAAAGGAAATGAACGAATCGGATGGCACATTTCGACTGCGCACCAGCTTTATCCGGCAATTGCCGTTTTTCTCTCACTTGATTTCAAATGAAGGGGTACCACCAGCATACTGTACGATGATGAAACATATTTGAGTAATAGAGTGTGTTTCCAAGTTACCTTTTCGTCGATGGCATTCACGTGAAAGCATAATTCAAATCTAAACATCTTACCAGCTTCTTTTTAAATAATATAAAATGTTGCAAACATACATAATAAAATGTTTTTATTAATAATAATACGATTTTCTTATGTATTATACTACGTGTTTCTTTTATAAAAAAAGCACTGATTCGGTAAAAGAAAAGAGGATGTGAAATGAGACATGACCATTGTTAGTAAGAACAAGGAAGCATACTTCATAAAAAAAAAAAAAATTATCTTTACATATTACTCGTCATTGTTTACTACTATAATTTTTTAAATAATTTTATAAGTATCGTAATATATTTAAAAAAGTTTTGATAATATTATAAATACATAATATTATAATACATAAGTATATGTATTATAATATTATGTATTTATAATATTATCAAAATAATATATAATATTATCAAAATAATATATAATATTATCAAAACTTAAGATAATATTATAATACATAAGTTATATAATATTCGAATATATTGTAAAGTTTCTAATATTTTAGAAAGTAAAGCAAACGTTTGAAACGATTCAATATAAATGAGTTAATGACAAATATGTAGATAAGCTAACGTTTCGTCGAAAGGTATGAAGATAATTAATGGCTAGGCTAACTTTGATCAAGTTGGGTCTACGTGCGCTGTAGCACTTCACACTAGGCATCGAGTTAAAAGTGGTTTAGCTTGCAAATGTCTACGTGATTTTCTGCAACATTAGAAACTTCAATGACCTACGATTCGGAGAATTTTTTTTTATATATAGCATACACATTTCTCATGCATGTGGCCTAATTTCGAATTTATGATACTAAATTGCGCAATTATATCTCGTATTCTCTATTTAGTTGATTATTTAAGTTACGGTAATTATCTACTTATTATTATCTATTACTAATTTAATCTTCTCGGTATTGATAAAAGAGATTCCTGCAAAGAAAAAAGATATTATATATTTTTTATATATTGTTTAAATTAAAGCTATATTCCAAAAATAGTAAAAGATTTTTGGGGAATGTGATTAGTGACAGGTTTCGGAATTAGGTGAAGGACTGCGCAGCTCACACGCATATAAAAATTATCACGAGTTCGCAAGAAAAACAAATCTAGACTCTTGTGCTAAATGATTCAATCAATGTCTCAGACAACTTTTATGCTTGACGCAGTTGTCATCTGGAGTATAGGAATGCGGTCAAAACTTTTCGTGACCTAAAATATAAATTATGATAATGATAATGATAATGATAATGATAATGATAATGATAATTATGAGGTTATTAAGAATCTCAAATTTTATTCAGAAATTTTTTAATTAAATTCAAATGTAAATGTGATAGGTTTAAAATAGTAGGAGAATTTTAACTATAATAGTAGAAAATTTGAATTATGAAAGGATGAAGATAATTGCAAGTATAAAACTTAATACATCTTCGTTATTTTTTAAATTATATATATATATATATGTTATATTTAAATTGGGAAGTTTCAATTATATTAGATAAATCGAACGGTTATCCATCAACAGATTTTAGTGCCAAAATTATCAAGATAATATTATTATAGCTATAGCATAAGATTAAAGGCTGTCGACCGCAAAATATTTGGCAAAGTACCACCTCCAAAGTATATTCCTTAAACTTTATTTATTTTTGGCACATCCTAACTGACACTAATGATTTACCGTTTTATTAATAGCATGACTCAACATTACACGAAACATATGGATATGCACATTTATAGAAAGTGTAGCTTTTATTAGGTGAAATATAATTGGCTTGAGATCCATTTTTAGATTAATAAAATTAGAGATTCTTAAATAAAATTAAAAGAAAAGTAATAAACTTTGCTAATGAATTTGATTATATATGTCAGCAAATGGAATAGGTAAATACGTTCATGAGGAGATGGCACATTAATCATAAATTTTTAAGTTAGACTGTGCAATTAAAAAGGAACAATAATGACTGAACTTTTATATTTTCCTTTCCTTCGTAAAATTAATTGAACCAGACTAGAAATTTTCTTTTTATTGTTAAAGGAAAAATCGTTATTGTAAGATGCTTACAATTGGCAAATTTATTTTATAATTTATACATGGTGTATTACATGAAATCACATTCATCTCAAACTACAATTCAGATCGAAGATAATAATGAAAAAATAACGTATAGAAATAAACTATGAATAATATGACCGTGGATGCTTAGCTAACAGCGATCTATGTGAAATACAAAAAGTAAGTCATAGATATTTTAGCTCTGATCCATGACATTGGTTTCATTCACGCTACTGCCAGTACAATCTTTTTGAATTATATCGAAAAGTGGTTGTAATTCGGGCGTTGATTTGATCTGTGTAACAAATTCGCTTAACGATGGATTTTTGTCTGAAAAAGAAGAACAAAAATTGACGAATCAAACAGCAAAATTAATGAAAAACAACTTGTAAAGAAATAATTTCCAGATAGATGATCTTTTATCCTTTACCAGCATCTGGAATAGTTAACAACGCTGCTACAGCTCTTAGTGCCGAACGTTTAAGTTCATCTTGTTTTTCGTATTCCTGTTTCACAGAATTCGCTTTTACCTTCATTGTACAAGTACTTTTCAATGGTTCAACTAATCGTTCTAGCCCTACAAATATCTCATTAATAAAGATCAATAATTAATTTATAATTTATATTGTATACTTACTCTGCAAAACTGCTGTGGGACATAACTGAGCAAGTCTCGCAGTCATTAGATAAGTTAACATTTTAATGTCGTAATGGTCCCTAAGGCCATTTTCAACGTGATTTAAGAATTCGAAAACATCAAGACGATCGAGACAAGAGTCGAGCAATGTGTACATGCATTCAAATGCTGCTTTTCTGAGGTCTAAACCATCATCGACTGTATGCTTAAATGGGCCCATTTCCACTTCCCTTATTAATTCTTTCTACATTTAAATTATTTAAATTATTCAATACAATAAGTTAATTAATTCAATAAATGACATATGTAAATTTATATTATTATGTAAATCAGTCATTGCCACTCAAATACCTTAATCTTAGTTTCAGCATAAAGATGTGGTAACACCGAGTCTAATAAATCTCTTATGAGCATTGGTTTATTGTGAGCTGCTGAATTAAATGCAACTAAAGCTACCCTTCTGACATTCAGATCAGGATCTTCCAAAGCAACTAAGAAACTATCCATACGTTGTTTTAACATAGCATCGATTTGTTGTGGCTGCGAAGAATTCCATTAAAAAATTTATTTATTTATTTTAGCAACTAAAATTAATATATGAAATACCTGGTCAGAAATAGTGAATTTAACAGCTGTAACTGTAGTGGTTCTTAAAAGCGCAGATGTTGATTTTAATGATTCTTGTAATCTTGGCAACAAAGTAGCAGGATCAATTAAAGTAAGTTTTCCTAGGCATTCCGCTACAACGTTACGGGTACCTTCTTCTGTGCATTCGCAATGCCTATATAAAAGCATCCAGATCGAAGGCACGAAGTTTTGCAAATGAGTTACCCCGGATGGACTAGCAGACTGACATGTAATTATCTGCAATCCATCAAATTTTCAAAGAATTTTATATTTCCAATAAAAATAAAACGAAATTTAAAAAAAATGTTTAAAAAAAAAGTTTACCTCTTTCAACGAATGTAGAAGAAGATACTGACGCTTTGGTTGTGCCTCAATTTCTTTCAATATAAATGGTAAATATTTTGGAAGATTACCAACCGCTATGTTACCTAATGTGTAACTAGCTGCTGACTTTACTTCCTCCGAATGGGAAGAAAATGAATTCAAAATGATATGCTTTAGAGAACTAATGCCACTCAAATCCCTAAGTAAGAGATAATGGTCAAATTCAAAACCGATATAATAAATATCTATTGCACATGTAGTACCACTTACACGTGTCTACCTATTTCACCAATAACCAATAACGCAAAAATATGCTGCGCATCACTCTGAGGATTTTGAACATCTTTTAAAAATTGCTCAACTACCGCTTGAGCTTCTTGATGCCAGGTGATTGTTAATGCAGCTGCACATTTTGCGAGGGAATGATAAGCTTGTTTGTGAAGTACGGATTGACTGACAGGAGCTAATAACATTGAGAGTAGTTCTCTGTAACCAAGACCTGGTATATCTGCTTGTACTAATGCTTGGAAAAATTCTAACATCGAATTCAAAGCCACCCCTAAGATATAAAGAATTATTAATATTTTTGTTATATACAAATTTTTATTTAAGTAATAATAATATATATTACCCTGAAGAAGTGGAGACTTCACCAAAACTAATATTTCTGGAAGGATGTTATCAGAAACTCTTGTAAGAGCGACTGGATGTAACTTTGCTATAGTAGTGAGAAGATTAAGAGTCAATTGTGCAATATGTAAATCAGTCTCGTTTAATAACGCTGGTAATTCTGTAGTGACCTAATAAAATACTTTGTTATAACGTGGATTGCTGATTATTATTTGTTTTTCTATATATTACCTTGTCCAATAAATCGGTGTGAAGGGTGGAACTATAATTTCGAACCAATGTATCTAAAAGTGGAAGAGAACATAATTTTAAAGCTCGCTGATTTTTTCTCAGGAAAGATCCAAGAATTGGAATTGCTTCTTCCTGTAAGATGATATAATAAAATGAAATAAATACAGTAAGATTAAAATGTTCTAAGGTATTAATTTAATAAAGGTAACATATGTACCATAATTTGATTAAGATCTACTCTCAGAGGAGATGAGGCTATACAAGTCAAAGCTTTTACTGTTGTAAGCCGAGTGATTTCATTACGAAGTCTATCCAGGAATATAGGAAGGCATACGTGCAATTCATCAGACAGTGTATCTCCAAAATGCGCAAGAATTTGGCCCATGCAAGCGATCGCTCTTTCTTTCACTTCTTGATCAATATCCGCTGTTCTCAATCTCATTAATGTGCAACGATATATCTCCCCAGATAACGATGTAAAATCGAAATAACACGATTTATCTGAAATAATATTTATTATAACGATTTTAATCATTCATTAATTCATTTTTAAATCTACAATCAAATAAATTTGTTTACCATGTGGCCTGATTACTTGAACAAGTTGCTGTAATACCAACAATGCTTCCGCTGTAATTTTATAAAAAGAATCTCCGACAGCTGCTATAATCGGCGGTGCTAATACTGCCATATGAGCGTGGAATACTTCTGGTTGATGGGTTATTAATAACGTATGTACAAATGCCAATGCATCAATTTTCATATTGGATGAAGAATTTTTGTCTCCTAAAGAGTATTGTATACCAGGTATCAAAGCAGGTATGTGATTACTTAAAGCACCGGGCAATACGAGCACTAATTCTTTCAGCAGTGAGAAGCAATCTTGTCTCGTTTTAATGCTTTTCTCTTTCATTTGACGGTGGACAGCTTTTACGATCAATGGGACTTGTTGCTGTAACAATGCAATCGGTCCATCATCATCTTCCATTGCATCCGGATCAAGAACTACGCCAGCAGCTGGTCTTGTTTGTCTTAGAAGCGCAATATATGCATGAAAAATATCAGATTTTACATTTTCCTCTCTTTCTACAAAAGTAAAATTGTATTAGTAACGATTTAACCAACGCCAATTTTCTATTGAACTTGTACCACTCGAAGGATACCTTTAAATCTTGAAATCAGAGCTGGAGAAACAACTTTATAAAGTTCGGGAAGAAGTTCTCGTCTACTAGACACAACAGCTTCAAGACATTTTGCGGCTGCTCTGCGAACTTTCCAACTCATATCATCATCATCTGAATATTCGTCTTCTGCATCCTCCTCTCCATCTTCTTCTACTTCCATCATAACATCTTCTCCATCAGACATATCGTTCATGTCATCATCATAATTGTAATTTGGATCATATGTGATGTAAACCAAACAAATTTCTATAATCTAACAATAAAATACAATTTAATCCTAATTTCTGAATAATTCCAGTGAATCTGAAATATTAAAATTATTTAAGAGAATGTGCGCACTTTATTTATATGAGGAGTAATTTCTTTAGGACATCTGTATACAAAAGATTCAAATGCTTGCAAACAATACTCCCTTAGTTCATCGTCATCTTCATTGCTATACTGTACAATTAGTGGCATAACTTTTTCTATTTGCTCTCCAAATCTGTGCCCTGCTTGACGACTGAAATTTAACAATGAAACTAAGTGAGAAACTAATTTAATAATGCACAAGTAATAAATTCTCATAAAAATACTTACCAAATGGAAGCAATACATTGTATATAAGTACGTATTACATTTTTCGCTGTTTGAGTATAAAGACCTTCGAGTAAATGATCTACAAGTTTATTGTACAAATAATTGTTGCTTGAAGTCAAAAGATGGCTCAGCGCTATTATAGTACGCTTTCGTACTGCTTGACGAGGAGAAGAAAGTTGCGGCAACAATGCGGCCAAAATAGTGGAATGGAACGTAATTAGCAAAGCACCGAATCGGGACAATAAGTCGGCCATAATATCGAGTGCTTCGAGTTGTACAGATACATCCTCCTGCTGTATGTGATAAAGAATTATTTTCTTTATTCTGAATATATAATATAAAATTTTATTTTAATGATTCTGAAATGTATATGTTATATATAAGTTATGGACACCATTAATTACTTTTTCTATAGCACTACTTAGTCGGCCTGTTATTCGTTTACAAACATTCGCAACAAGTGCACTGGATCCCAAAGGAAGCTCAGATATTACAGTCTTCAAACCAATACTGGAAATATCCCTTAATTGTTCTTTATCTGACACCATGTTAATACATAGGGCATCTACAATAGTTTCCACTTGGTACTCCTTTACCTTATTGACTAGTGGGCCCAAACTGAAATCGGACACGTTTCTGTAATCGTGTCCAAATACAAAGAAAATCTTGCAAACATAATATGCGTTTTGAACACACAAGCAATTAGATATATTTAATTTATAAAAAAGAAAGAAAAGAAACATAATTAACGTTCAAAATAAACACACAATATCATGAAATTCCAAACCAAAAAGAATTTATGTCTAAATCTAAATGTAAGTGTACCATTTCACAGCAAGATTTTGTACTTCTCCATTTTTGTCCTCCAATAGCTTTAGAAGCATTTTTACAACTTTACGTTCTGAATCATCATCTAGTTTGATATTATCTTTCTGGAGTTCACTCATTAAATCATTGGTCGCCATAAACCTAAAGTCCTTATCAGTGGATGTCATCTAAAAATAATAAAATAAATTAAAATATTTATACAAAGTAAAACAGTAAATAATAATAAACAAATCTATACTTTTAAAATTACTGTACATAAGTGAAAATGATTAAATTATTAATAATAAACATAATGCAGCGACTAATGATCTTACTATCTTATTATAAATACAAAATTTGAATTATTCCAGCGAAAGATAAAAACAGTGTGTGTATGTGTGTGTGTGTGTGTGTGTGTGCGCACGCATGCGTGTGCAACGCATATATACATATCTTTATAACAGTTGAAAACATCTTTGTTTCTTACTGATAATGTATTCATAAATTCTACATTCTTATGCATATGATGTATATAACAATAAAATATTTTATTATAATTTCAGAAGAAATAACATTAAACAGAGCGTAACATCACTGGTCGCGTTGAGAGTTAGCAAGACTTAACTTCTTATAAGAATTGTTGTATATTTTTTTAAATAATAAAGCGAGGTTATGTAGAAGTTGAGCCTTATAGCCGAGTCAGACGATAACAATTTCCCCAATTCTACCTCTGTATAAAAAAGAACGAAAAGATCGAGTGCAACGTACACTCAAAGAAACACATCAAATACCTTTTCTAGCAGATTTGCAATTTGATAAGAAACACTAGCCATGATTGAAAACTTTTACAGCCGGTTACAGTTGTCGTTTCAATATTTTGCGTTATAATGAAACGAAAATAAAAAAAAACTACGAAGCTCCGTCGAAGCAGACGATACTGAACTCGATTACGTTTGTTCGATAGAAAATCGTTTTTTAGAAAACTGTATTCTAATGAAATTTCACTGTCGGCAGCATTTCAATACTGCGAATCTTTACCGCAACTTGGACTGCCAAAATTTTGATAGGAAATTGCGTTCATAAAGCTAATGGAACAACGACCGTAGAAAAGAAACATCGGAACATAGCTTCATGATTGGTTCATTTCTTCCTAGAACGTTTAATATCACTTGAACGATATTTACGCGTTAACATTTTTTTGCAAGTTTCAACGATCTAAAAAATCCAACAAAAAGATTAATTTCGTTTAAATAAATTTAT
>NIPQ01089990.1:0-10033 GCA_002806875.1 Lepidotrigona ventralis hoosana
TACAGTGATCTATAATTCAACGAGTTGAAAATATCTCATTCGTTTACAACCAGTCCGATAAATTTTCGACAAATTTTTCGCAGCACGTTTTTCTATGCGAAAATTCAAGCGAGAAAACGACCGTTCCTTATTCACCAGGAGAGACAGTCGAACCATTTCAAGGAGATTAGCCCACTTTAACTACAGACACGACGTAATCGCGTCGATTACCATTGTAGATGCGACATCATCCAACGCGATAGCTATTTATAATCTTTATTCACCAGGAGAGACAGTCGAACCATTTCAAGGAGATTAGCCCACTTTAACTACAGACACGACGTAATCGCGTCGATTACCATTGTAGATGCGACATCATCCAACGCGATAGCTATTTATAATCTACTTTTCACGCTTTTGTTCCAGCCTTGAAACGCCTTTCTGCGGCGTGGTAATTCTATTACCGTTTCGGTCTTGGGATGCGTTCGTGACGCGTGAACGTTTCCAAGGATTTCGGTCTTAATGACACAACTAATTGATGTATTTCCCGGGGAAACGTGGGTCGCAAAGTCAAACGTGCTTAGTCGGCGATCTTCAAAATTCCTTTGATCCTTAGAACGGGGTGGCTCTCTCGAGAACGGAATCTAAACCATCCGTCGCCAGTCGACTGGCTGATAACGCGACGGAGAAACCGCGGAGCTTTCTATATCGCCGAGGAAACCTTGCCTTTGTGTGTTTGCCATGACAACCCGTCGTTGCTTTCGTCGAGCGATTCGCTCTCCCCCGTGTCTCTCTCGGTTTGTCGCGCCTCATCGGAAAGTTTTCGACCCGAGTCAGCGTGGCGAAGTGACGCGCGTAAGAAATCAATGCCCGGCTTCCTTGAGATCGAAGGAACCCCGCCGTGAATTATCTTGCTACGCGCAAGGCAAAGGGGAACGACCTCTTAAATCTGATCGCGTTCAACGGAAACGTTGTTGAACAGTATTCGCTTATTTATGAAGTTGGAATTTATCGAGGCAAGAATACCATTGATTCTGTCGATAATGAAAGAGTTTGGAGAATTGTATCGTGTTGAGTTAAGAATACTAACAATACCAAGAATATTTAATGTACTAGATGTAAATGAGTGCAACTGAAAGGTAGGAATCAATTCACGTTAGAAATTAATTCTGGCAATGCCGACTTCAAAAAAATTCGGTTGATCGTTTCATTTATAAGTAGGATCGAATTAAGTTAAAAATGAAAATCTCACTACATTCTCGAAATGCTCGAGCCCGAATAAATCGTCAATCGTTATGAAAAATTGTTCGAAGAATTGTGGAACGTGATCAATTTCATCAGAGTGTCATCAAAGTTTCATCAGGTTCATTCCGACAAACTGGCGCAGTGGCAACAGGGAAAATAATTACTCGGAGATGCAATTCCCCTAGTTCGTTCCGTGAGCACCCTGTCAGGCCGTTGATCCCTGACCTTAACTCCTTGGCCTCTCTCTCTCTCTCTCTCTCTCTCTCTCTCTCTCTCCATAGCCAGAGCTCCATCTACGATTCTTTGTTAGTTGGGAGCACCGAGTCGGTGGTTGCTAGCACCCTTCCGATGGAAGCCCCGGGTTTCTCTCCCCTGAAGCGAGCCCCGGCGTTGACGCGATCCGCATTCCCGTCTACGTTCGTTCAAACACCTGCCAGTGTTTGCTTAGGACGGCCGGCGTGAGCGCGCTAATTGACTGGTTTCAACTTATTAGTGTGTCTGCAGCGCATTTTAAAACTGGATTAACCGGACGTGCCGGCCATAGGTGGTGGCTCGATGTGTTCTCGCGCGCGCACCACGAGCGTGTGCCCCCTTCCGACACGATCGATCCTCTTCAACGACCTTCCATAATTTCATCGTCAAATTTATCTTCGTCTACGCGGGCCGTGAGCACGACGAAGCCAGCGACGAGACGACGACGACGACGACGGCGACGACGAGAGCGGAGAAGAGCGGAGGTGATGAGGACACTAATAGAAACTATCCGAGTTTGAATATGAGATTTACCGAATCGACTATTCAAATTCGGCAGGCTCGCGTCGAGACGGGAAACGGTCGGGATTTCTGTAATCCCTTGTACCCGTGAGAGATATGAACAAACTGGATAAGGGATATTTTTCATATTGGCTGTCCGATAACACGTACTCGTCCGCAGTCGAATTCGACTCGTGCTCGTTCTTTAAATCTTATCACTTGAGGAACGTTTTATCAAGCAGATAGAGACTATAGATGAAAAGCCTGGCTCGGTATGGAATCAGTGTCGTTTGTTGTCCCATTTAGAGCTCGGCACGACGCGTGTCAGCTCGTGTACAGGCAGCTCGAAGCGTGTCAAGAGAGGAAAGAATAGGCGACGCACGGAAGTCGTTAGCGATGTCGGATTTGTATCTTGATTCTTCGCTCGCGATACGGTACGATCGTTTCCCCGGTGAAACTAGGTTAATGCCGATCGGAGACGTGCCGAGTAACTGCTTCACGTTGGTTAAACACCGTAACTATTTAATTTTCAGATTCAGATTTCCAGAAGTACATTCCACCAACAGTGTAATCAAATAAAATTCGATCGGAGGGAGAAGAAGAAAAAAGGGGGGGGGGACGGAAAGAAAAGAAAGAAAGAAAGAGAAAGTAATCGTAGTTGACGTTATCGACGTTACGTTATCAAAATTTCGGTAGACTGTGCGCCGCGTGACGTTGGTATTCGTATTAACACGAACGGCTACAGCTCCGGAGAATATTGAAACACACGCGCACGCGTCCCCTTCTGGCTAAGGCGAGGGCTTTTATTTGGTGCGAAATGCCGCGGGCCAGCTAGTTTGTGCGTACATAGAGAGGGTGAATGGAACCTCTCAATCAGACGTCGAATTGGTACGCGCGCGTCGCGCCAACGAAATTCATCGATCAACTCAATTAACTAATTGTTCCCCCTCGGTAATTCGCCACTGCTCGCTCTGCCTATCGTCACTTTCCTTCTCGCATGCGTCGATTCCTCGTTGGGTCGGTGCCGGTTGGTAGGGAACCGGCGACGGGGAGTGCCAGAGTCAAACGAATCGAGTTTTCACCGGAATCCGATGGTCTCGCGTTCCATTCGTTATATATTTTCCGCGTTCATTCAACGCTGGCGTTCGCGCGATGGCTGCCTATCGCACGATTTCAGATGACACTCGAAATGATCCACTTGACCAGCGTAGCGACCACGTTTATTGGTCACTGGGTTTGCATATCGATGGCACGCTAATTCGCTATCAGCCGCTACGAAGATTACAGCCGGCTAGAGGAATTGGGAAAACAGTTGTCGAAGCCGGGAGCGATCGGTGGCGTAGATAAACCATAGTAGATTCGCGTTCGAGTGGAGAATTAACAATAATCTAGCCGATAGAATCGTATTCGAGAAAGAAAGCATTGTTAATTAATCGTTGCACGACGCTTGCAAAACTCTTCGTTTCCTTGAAAATATTCGCGAATCGAGATTATCGACGCGTATAGATCACACTCCGTTTAAACAAATTGCGCTTATTCTCACCGACAAATGAATCGTCCGCTTACATAAACCATTACCACTCGGGACAGTAAATCTTCGAAGCGAGCCGTTGAATTTTTATCCTAGACCGTTCTCCACGTAGCTCTACACGTGTTACGTAACGCGACCGTCTCGTTACGAAACCAACACCAGCACGAACCCAGTTGCCCAGACAGTTGCCCCATTGTTCCGCCGATTTTCAAAGAGGAATCCTCGATCGTCTTGCCTTGCGTGGTTACTTCGTCTCATTGCAGAATCCTAATACGCATTGCAACGTGTTGTATCGGTTCCGAAGTTTCGCGATCCGCGGCAGTTGTAGCAGTTTTAGCTCGCGTTGCCGCCGCGCCGTAAAAGTTTTCCTTCCGCGTCGAGGATAAACTCGATAAATCACGGTGCACGCATCGCGCACAGTCAGAGAGGTACGATAGAATCTAATTTCCCGCGGATGCCTTACCGGGCGGACCTTGAACGATCCGACCACACGTACTACGCGCATACGTGTCCGCCCACACTCACTCGCCCGGCCGCGTATATATGTTTGCTGGTTCGTGTTCACGCAGCATGCGTGCACAGTCCCTCGCTCGAATTATGCAAATTCGTTGCAGCCACCGGTCGTATGATCCGACCGGCCGGGCTCGACCTAAGGGTAAACTAATGACGATAGCCAGGTCTGGCCGGTCGCCTAGGTAGGAAATGTCCAGTGCTACGTGCCACTCCGCGACCTCGCTCCTAGCGAGCTCCTGCAAGCTAAAATCCCTGGATAGTGATTGGCAGGTCCCCGACGGTCCTCTGGGTCTGTCATCAGAACTGCGCGAGCGTGACTGCGACAGATTCGGACCAGGGGAATCATTTCTTACCTCCCATGAATGTCGATTTGATTCGATTCGGCCGGTTGGCTTCCAGGCCAACCGTTTACCATCGCAATTGATTACTTCGATTCGCTGGATAGTGGCGGCCACCGATCTTTTCCATTGGTCCTCGTCGATGATCGATAGAGAGATGTTGACTCGATGAAACGGACAGAATCGTGGATACTGTAATCGAATATAGAATAAATTTTCACTTGTCGTTCGACTGTTTTCTTTCGGTGAAATTTTACGATTTTGACTTTTTCTTTTTTAAAAGATCAGTTTAGGAAGACTGTCGGTGTGTAGAAAAAATTGGGAATATTGATACGCAACGAATGAACAGAATAGTGGGTATCGTTCGACAGAATAAATTTGGTTTTTCGTTTGATTTTTTTCGGGGTAAATTCTTGGACTTTGACTTTCTTTTTAGAAGATGAAAATTTACTGCTGCTTTATGGCGAGAGCTTAGAAAGAATATCGGAGTGTAGAAAAAATTGAATGGACAGAAGTGTGGCTTTTCGTTAGTAAAATACAGACTATTTGTTTTTTTTTTTGTCTCGTAATTTTTGGATGGGAAAAGGAAAAAGGAAGAACTTGAAGATGAAATTTCTTGCTATACTCTACGACGAGAGTCTAGAAATAATGTTGGTTCCGTGAGCTGCAGGAGGCTTCAATACCAATCGTTTTACATTTCATGCACAAAGCTGATGTAATGTTATTCCGTTTTATACACTTTGGAGTGATGTATCCTTGGTAAAATATGCAATGTTGAAAGCAAAGTTGAAAGCACTGAAGCCACGTTTCTGAAACACGGGATGCAGAGGCAACCCGTTTAGAAGTTGCGCTAGCTTTAAAGAAGAACGACTTGCGATCTAAATTGGCAGTTAAATATTTTATCATAGGAAATTTTATTGCTCCCTTTCAATTTTAATTTTAATTTCGTCAAATAATTTGTTGAAAATAAAACGCGATTTCATGATATTAAGAAATATCGAAAATTATGGTCTCCAACGACTTTAATCAATTAGTGACACGAAATGACATACGTATATCAACCTTGTGCATCGTTGAATTGATCGATAGCAACTAGGTTTCACCGGTAACGGTGAACGATGTTCATCACTGTTGATTTTTGATTGCACGAAAGTACATTATTTTTTTCCTCGGTCAAAGGAATGATAGTAACAGCAACTAGGAGAGCGTGCTTGCACTCGAAAAGACATGAGATCTTCCTCCATTTTCTATGAAACACGGATACTATTTCGAGGTGGTGACACACCAGAGATCAGAGAGCTGTTTTATCATAAAAGGTACACTACACTACGTGTCTGCTATTGGATTTTTTTCTGACAATAAAACGTCACTTAATAGCAACGTCGATTCCAAGTTCTCACCCTACCTTTGAACTTAAAAGTTCAAGAATCAATCAGACAGTAGACATACTGTCACTTTACGTATTCTGACATTTAAATGCAACGTAGATATTTAATTATAAATTTACGATTGAATATGAATCTTGTGTACTCTGAATATGAGCATGATCAAAGTTTGTGTGTATGGAGCAAATTGCTTTCTAACGTGAGGTTTCGTAAAGTTCGATCGTAAACTACGGACACATTGTCTGAACAATAAAAGCAGAAGAGTACAACGATTCGCATCCTATTGTTCAGAAATTCTCTTGCGCGATTTATTTACAGCGCGTGATTATAAGGTATGGCGTGACGAGGTTTCAGAACGATAGATATCAATAAAGAAGTATCCCATTATATGCAATGGCAAGGAAAATAAAAAATAAACACGGAAAGCAAATTTTACCGCACAGGATATCACGATATTGTGTCACGGTTTAAAGTGCATCATCTAGTTTGAAGTGCATATAAAGTGGTACTAATGGAATTCTTTTGTGCCGATATATACGATAGTTTTTAAGCCACTGCAACTTCCGAACGATCTTTCATATCTTCGCGCTTCTCCTGAGCTCCGATTTCTTTTCTTTTAAAATGTGCATATAATTACAAGTTGGAAAAAGTTCTGAGATACAAGTAATATCGTTTATTCAATTTTTCGCATGTTCCTTTTGCTGTTGATCGTTGCGGCACTTTTAATATTAAATCGCTCCAGTAGAAACAAAAGAGAATTTGGATCAGAAAGAGTTCGTTCATTATACTATCCGCGATGCTCGTAAATCAGTGAATCAGTGAATATTTTTCTTCGAATCTCCGCGTGCCTTCGCGCTTAACGCGTCCGCATTGTACTTTCACGAGAAATTTTCAATTTATCCGCGCCGGTCGACCCGGTGACATTTTAGTAATCGACACGGCAATGTCGTCTGTCCTATGTTCTTTTCTGTTTTTCCAAATTATAAACGGAACTGTCAGAATCGCTGGAAATTTCAGCGTCAAGCATAAATTAACATGGCACAGAGCGGCAAAAGAGCGGAGGAGGTGAAGCAGGACGGCTTTTCAAGTAATTAGAGCAAACTGTAGTGCGAAAATAACTTGAATGACTGGACGTAACGAACCACTCAGATATCTCGGTGACGAGCGTAAACAGCGGTTACAGCCACTACTACAAAGCCATTCTACAAACGTCTCAATTGGCCCGAACAAAAATATATCGTACGTTATATCGTGACGCTGGTACGTGTTTCGAGGCAGAAAAATCCACCAAGGACCAGCCACTTGAACGATACTCTTCAAATACTACGGTCGAAAAGAGCGTAATAGGATAAAGGGTCAAGCGTTTGACTGGGAACGACGCGCGGCTTGTAATACGCGAGAATTACGTTCATGAAAATCGCTGACGCGTGCATCGGTCTGCAATGGAAAGTCGAGTTGCGGTGGCGACGAGCATTTCCACCGCAATTTATTGGCAGCCTCGGTGCACCGTTTGTGTTCGCTTAGCTCTCTCCGATCGGCAGCCGCACGCTGCTTCCTTGGCACTGTTCGCCGCGAGGAAACTCGCGTGGCGGCAGTCGCAAGGCGAGTCGAGCCGGCTCGGGTCCATCGGGTGAAGTGGTTCACCGACGCGCGTTTCGTAGGAGGCAAGTAAGAGAAATCGGGCAAGTAGTGCAGGCGAGCGGGTGGTCGGACTTTTTCGCGAGGCGAGAAGCGAAGCGAGTAAGCGAAACGAGCGAACGAGCGAACAGGCGAGCAGGCGAACAGACCGCGGTCGGAGGCGGGTACGCGGTCGCGATCTTCCCCTCCCCCGGTTTGGCTGGCCCGGCGGGCAGGGACGGCGCAAGCGCGAGATTTCCTCCCACCGCCGGTCGGCGGATAAGAACAGTGAGCAAAGGAACGGGTTGAAGCAGGATAGAGCGCAAAGTCGGTGCGAAAGAGAGAGGCACGTGAAACGTGTGGAGGAGAGAGAAGCGTTGCATGCCCCGCTGCCACCGCCGCCACTGCCGCCGCCGCCGCCACCACCGCCGCCACCGCCGCTCTTCCCCGCCGTTTAGTCCTCCCCTCTTCCCCGCGGCACCCCTTCCCCCCGCCCCGCGCCCCGAGAGCGCAGTGTCACGACGGACCTCTCGCAGAGCGCGTCGCACGTCCGAGTACCGGCCGCCGCCCGTCATCAGTAGTCGCCGTACCGCGCAGCCACGTAACCTCTCACCTTCTCCTTAGTTTTTAGTAGTCAGTAGTAGGGGAGAGTGTGGAGAGAAAGAGGAAAGAAAGAGAGAGAGAGAGAGAGAGAGAGCGAGCGAGCGAGCGAGCGAGAGAGAAAAGGAGAGAAAGTGAAAAGAAGAAAAAAAAAATAGAAAAACGGGAAGAGGAACGAGAAACAGTGAGAAGCCGATTCTGAGAAAAAGGGAGAAACGAGAGGTCGACAGCCCGTTTTTTCGTCGTCGTGATCTGTACTCCTCGTCGTCGTCGTTGTTGTCGTCGTTTTCGACGCCGTCGTCGCCGTCGTCGCCGTCGTCGTCGCCGTCGTCGCCGTCGTCGCCGCCGTCGTCATCCTCGTCGTCTACGTCCACGTCGTTGTCGTCGTTGTCGCTGCCTCCGTTGCCGTCGTCGTCATCCTCGTTGTCGTGGTCGTCGCCGTCGTCGTGATCCGGCTCGACGCGACCAACGCGGATATACAACCACTCCATCAACTGCAATTGCTCACCAACGGGGGAAGGAAAGAACGAAACAAACAGAAAGAAGGATAACAGCAAAACAAAGTGCTAGCAGTGAAACGTACCGCGCGTACGTTTCGTCCCACGTCCCGCCGTCCTATAGTCGATAATTTAATCGCGCGATAATCAACGTGAAACCCTCGCGCACCCTCCGAAAACGACGGAGCACCGCGTACTCGGGATACCAGGGAAACAGAGAGAGATAGGTGAACAACACAGAGGAGAAGGAGCGAGAGCGAAGATCAAAGAGGCAAGGAGTAAAGGTAATAAGCGGGGGACGAGGATCAAGAGAAGAGAGCAGTTAGTAACGGCGCGGTCAGAAGTCGCGTGAAAGTGCGTGCTCGTGACATCGTGACATCGGAAGCGTTGACACGCGATAGATCGGAGTCGGTGTTTTGCCATCGACAGGGCAAACACACACGGCGCATCGTTCAGCTGACGGCGTGTTGTGCCAAAGGCGGAAGTACGAGAAGCAAGTGAGATCGGCTGCCATTGTCACTGGTACTAGTGTTACCATAGCCACTGCAACCCCGGACACGCGAGAGCGTTGTCATAACGACAAGCCGTTCGCCGCGCGTCGCTATGGAGCCCCAGAACCAGGAAATCGTTGCGAGCGGATCGCCAGCCGAAGTACCGAACGATCCGGGGTACGAGAAACCAGGATATCCTGATCCTAAAACAGACCACCTCCACTACCATCTACCACCAACAAGATAGAGCGTGCGTGAAAACGAAGCGAAAAGAACGACTAGCGCAAAAGACGTCCCAGAAGTGTGTTTTCATGTCGCGCGCAAATTCGAAGCGGTTTAACCCGTGATCGTGTTCGTTACCTTGTGTTTTTGTTGCCCTGCTCCGCGCGAGTGTTTGTTATGTTGTTGCTTCTTATCCACGGTTCCGATTCGGATCGTTTGCCGTGATACGCAATGTTTTCGTGTTCACCGTTACGCGCCTCGGTTCGTTTCGTTATTACCGTCCATAATTTATTCCCGACGTTGCATCGTCACTCCCGTCGTGATCGTCGTTTTCGCCATCGTGGTTATACGATAATGCATAGTCAGATTCGTGGAATGTGTAGTGTTTATGTTTGCCGGGCGCGTGAATATGCGTGCCACGGCGCTCTCCTCGGACCAGTGGCGCCTTCTTTCAGCGTGTTTAGCACCCCCTCGAACTTGATGAAAGGAAAGAGGGGGAGGGGAGATGAAGGGGAAAGGTTAGATGAATGGAAAGGAGAAGCAGCAGGGGTCGTGAAAGAAAGGGGTGAGGCAGAATGGAAAAGAGAAATGACTTGACACCTTTGAATTTTGCCGCCAACTGTTATTCCCCGAAAGAATTTCCTCGAGATCGAGAGAAGCTCCACGACTGATGACGATAACGTCTTTTAGAGCCGTACGTAGTAATATGACAGGAGAATCGTTCGAAAGGAAGATTAAATCCTCGTGTCGAGAAAAAAAACACGGCGAACCAGTGTGCTCCAAAAGGGGTAAATAAATACGTGTGTCACGTGGTCGTGAAAGTTTTCCGGCTTTGAAGCCACAGTGTCTCGCGTTCGTCACC
>NIPQ01089990.1:10090-34137 GCA_002806875.1 Lepidotrigona ventralis hoosana
TTTTTTTTTTTTTTTTTTTTTTTTTTTTTTTTTTTTTTTTTTTTTTGTTATGGACGTAATCGCACGTCGCGTGTGTATACGTGCAACACTTATCGAGAAACGAGTATGCGGTACGTTGAAACGATTTCACAGGGTTGATAAAGTTTAGGAATTCCAGTGGAAAGTTAGACGGGTTGGTAACATCGTTCGGTGTATCTCTCGCGATCGATTCCGACGACATATGGTCAATGGTTTGTCCTATTAATTCTCCTGAACCTATCAACGGGGTATAGTGCGGTAGCCTACTCCAGTTCTTCGTATCACGAAGACCTAAAGAGAGAATCGAAGAGGGGTCGCGGGGATGGAGGGAGAGGACAAAGAGGGAGGAACGCGTGGGCGAGGGGAATAGGTTATATCGTGCCACGGAAAATCGATGTTCAAATGCGCCACCACGTGATTACGTCCACAACGCGAGAGTGTTATCTTCGTGGATATACCGCTCACGGTGATAATCTTTGCTTTCTAGTAATGCCAGTGCATTTACATTGCTTGCGATATGACCTTTTTTCAAAACGTAGCGTAAAGAGAAAAGAATGAAACAAACGCGGAAATATTGAAAGGAAAAAATGTATGCATTTTCTTATCAATTCGTTGGTCGATTAGTAGGTAAACTTGCATCAACGTCGACGATAAAGCGCTGCAGACCGGTTTATTTCATACAGTGGTTTAGATTAGAAGTTTGTGTCCATAATTCATACGTCCGGGATTGACAGGGATGTATTTACCAAAAAGATTGTCCGCGCGCGATGTAAGCGTGTAATGAGGCGCTGTTATAAGTTATTTATTCATGATTGCTCGATACGTGCGTCGTAGGAGTTTGTAAAACCATCCCGATAAAAAATGTTTTGACGGCTGGTAGCAATTGAGATAATTGTTAGCATTAGAAGATGTAATGACGCGTATCGATCTACGGAAGTACGTAACGGTGATTAAAATAACTCTATCGAATTAATAATAAAAGTGTTCTCGTCCGGTTTCAAAATCTCGGAGTAGTGTTTACTTTTTAATACTCATATTCGGGCTAGGAATCTTATCGTATGATAAAATAGTTTTTGTGCTTTTTGTTATTTACGTAATAACGGGAAAAAAGTCCTTCTATATATTCTTAAGCAGCTCTCGTTCTAACTTAAATACGCGGCATATTTAAATGAATCCATATCTAGAATGTATTTACATTACGACCACGTGTTTGCCTTGCAAGCCCGCGCGGTACGAGCCAATGTATAAATGCTTTTATGATATCACTTACGATAACACTTTTTGTAAATCAATTGATAATTACGATTCACAACGTATAGATAAAAGTAGAAGATATTTTATTTTCCTCTAGAAATTGGGAAACTTTCTCGCATTGTTCTCGGTATATAGTGAAATTTAAATTTAAACGAAGTATTAAATTTAATTGAAGTATCGAATATAATAAAATCGACAAATATCATCGACGCAGAATAAAGAAGGCGCCAAGGAACGAGGAGAACACGTGTTTGTTGTGTTTCGCGCGTGAATCGTTTGGTTTCTGTTTTTAAACGAATGCGACGTCTCGGAAATTGAACGACGTGTTCTAATGAGGTTATGATTAATGCAAAATGAAAGAAAGAAAGAAAAAAAAAAATTCGCGAGTTGTTCAGTTGTTGGTTGATGTGTGGTGACACCTGCCGTCAACAAATAGAGACTGCGCAGGGGGTCACGATACCGGAAGTTACCCTCTGCCGGCAGTCTCCCCTGTTTTCCTTCGTCACCTGCCGAAGACGCAACCTGATGCCGATGCTGACGGATTCATCTTTCTTTTTCTAGGAAAATGTTCATCGGTGGGTTATCATGGCAGACCAGTCCAGGTATGTGCCCCATACTTTCGTTTAAAAAGGTGAAATATCGATTTTTGTCTTCACGATCGCGCGCCGTGGTCATTCGTGCTGTTTGAATGGCCGCGCCAATTCGTCTAGAATTCGAACCGTTCAGACGTGCGCGCGCATCGAGACGTTTCGACAGTTTTACGAGCGCGTCCTATTGTTTCAAACGTCGGTGCGCGTACGTCCGCTTTTGTGAATGGTTTTAATTTATTTTGTGTTGTTTCTGATGCTTCGGAGTGATTCAGGATGAGCGGAAATAAGGTACGATCAAATAATGCTTTTCTGTCGATGCGTAGCACGATACTGTGTAAAGGAAATATCTGTCATTCGCACGGTGTACGTTTCGTACGTCACGTTTTAACGTATGTATATATGGCGAGAGGTTATAAATTTGCTCAGACTGTTGTCTATTGTTGAAATATTATTTGCGTAACATATGTTATGCATCAAATTTCTGTTAAAAGGCTTGTCTGATGATTATATGAACAGTAGCGTACATTTTGCTCCGAATTTCTGTCAAAAGAAACGAACAAGTGAGATACGAACGACCGTTGTTCTCATATTGATTATCGATATATGTCAAAACAAAGATGTCGCTTAACGTACATGTAACGGGGTTAGAGACGTTATGATTTACTGAGTATCGAATATGAAATATAACTCTTTAACTATTTTAGTATCTTTAGCCATAACTGCAACTTTTTCAGTGAAAAGTTGTAAATAAGCAAATTGATATTGAATATTTAGAGAATTGAAATAATAGTGATTTGAGAACTGAATAATTAGACATAATTCTTTTTTATATAACCTATAATTATAACCTAATATAACGGAAATTGAACAAGTTAATTATTCCTACAAACAGCATATATTAATCTATCTGTCTTTTAAATAGAATAAAATAAAATTAGGATAAAGTTCCAACATTTTGTTTGAATAACCTCCAAATTGCACTCGAAACATTTCCGTATCTACTAGTTATAGGAGAATTTAAAAAAAAAAACGAAAAGAAACATAGAGTTGAGAAATCAGGATGAAATATTCAGGACGGGCGAAGAAGTGGCCGTTTCGTGTGAAAAGGAGCCGGTTTATAGGAACGAAGGGAGCGTGCATGGTCGATGAGGTAATGATGAGGAGCACGTGCAAATTCAAGGCGTTCCTTTTGACGAGACTCGCTCGGCCGCTCGTTCGCGTGTTCGAGTGTTCGAGTTAGCAGTCCTTTTATCTTCGTTAAGAGACTCGTGCCGGTTGGGCGTAAGAAAGAAAGAGATGGGAAGGGAGAGCAAGAGAAAAAAAATTGCCCCGACGAAAGGCTGGAACGCGGAACGATAATCGCGCCGCGACCAAATGGCCACGAGTCGTCACGCGCGTCTTTCGGCTGTCAGCGAAAAAAATGATTCAAGCGTGAAGCGTGTCGCACACGAATGGACCGCGACAAGATTCAAGAAAATAATTGATAACGCGATATCGTGCATGACGTGCGATTTTAAGAAACACTTGCAGACCATTCGATTATCCGAGAAGTCGCATTCGATCCTTCCATCTTGGATATTTTCCGAATCGTAATCTAAATGTTTGAAAAAGTAGACAGGGATATAGGGAAGCAAATTGTACGGTCGTTTCCTAGGAATAAAATTGTTTTCCATAGAATAACGACATTAGAGATTTTAATTCAAGATAGTACAATTGTATTTTGATAGATTGAGATTGCGATAGAGATGGTTCTTCGTTTCTTTTGTTTTTCTCGTTTTTTCCCTCGTCGATCAAGCGGCCGTTCAATTCAATCGCGAAATAATTTCAAAGGAATAACCGATGAATGAAACGCACTATTCTATAACACAATGAGGCTAGGAATTAAATTCTTCGACGATCGTATGGCAATTATTTCTGATTACACTCAGATAGGTTCATGACATAATTAGCGATGCAACGTTACGCCGGTCTACACAGTTTTTCGCTTGGTCGGCTCCAATTAAAGGATCTTTCTCTCTCTCTTCTGAATTATTCAATTACACGAAAGAATGTTCGTCCATTACCGTCTGGAATTCGCAGGAAAAATGCATGTTAAATTACGTGACATTTAATTAACCTTTCAAACGCACCTGAAAGAAATCCATCTTTCTTTCTTTTGTTTCTCTTTGTAGTTTCTTTTTTCTTTTTCATTTTCTTGTTTTCGTGCCTTTTGTCATTTTCGCGACGGACCTGCTTGCTGCTTGCGAACCTGAGGCTTGCCTGATTTCCCGTGAAATTGACGCTAATTTCGCGGTGCGTAGCAGCTACTTTGTTCTTAGTTCGAAGGAAAGATTTCAAGACATGCATCAGGCGAACGAACAAAGACGTTATTGCGGGGATTAATATAATCATGCAACGCGCGACCATGTGCAAATTGTGAAACGATCGCGGCTACTCAGAAACTGTCAACTACTTCCGTGGAATTTTCATGGCGGGAAACGTATTTGCGCGTTACGTATTTGCGATGGCATTTCTGCGATATCTAATCAGGCCCGGCACGTGACAGGTATTTTCTGATATACGCACGAGTTTCGTGTTCGAATTTATTTCATTATTTCAATTCATTCCAATTTATTCCGTCGTACGTAAAATCTATTGTGTCTTTCATTTATGATTCACATTAAACGATGAATTACCGCATTAATGATGAAGTACGGTATTAACGGGAACTAATTACTGTAATTGTACGTAGAAGCAAGGTTTCGAATCGAAACTAGTGGTTACGGGCGTGTGAAGTTAAATTCGAAAAAAAAAAGAAGCATTAATATCTTCTTGTTCGTGAATGGAAAGTGAAAACTCGCTACACCGGTAGCTACGCGATTAAAGTAATTGAGTGTATTATCCAATTACTATCGTGCGGAAGAAAACACGAACAAAGTCTGTCCGATAAACGCCCCAAAAACGATAAAATTAATTCGAAGGCATGCTCTTAAATGCCTTGTCCGCAGAGCGCTGGATTATTATCGTTCCTTTCGACTAATATCACGCGGCAGAGAGTAACGCGGTTTTTGCGTTTGCTATTTCCTCCGATCATTAACATACCGTGATATCGCATATACAAACCACGGGTATAGATACTCGGCCGGTTGCATAATTTGGTCGGCAGAGTATCGTGGCTGTTGTATCGTTCGCCGTGCTTATACATATTTCGGGAGTTTCGTTTTTTCTCAATTACGCGCGCAGCTGAAATATAATAGTTTTCGTAACATCGTCGCCAGCGGTGGGACGGCTCTCCTGGAAAAAGAATAGAAGGAACGAAGGCGGAGTAGGCTCATTAGCGTTATTTGCCGTTGTTATGTAAGTCGCGTAGCGCTATCTCGCTTCGTCTCTTCTGCGTCGTTCTCTCGGCGTTCGCTCTCGGGCTGCCTTTTCCGCCATCGTCGTCGATCCCGACGCGATGAAAAATGAAGGAAAACAAGACGAAAAAAGAAAAGGAGGACAATGTCCACGACGAGTCAGCTGTTTGTTGCCACGTGTCTCTCTCCGTCCTCTCATTAGGGTCATCGGCTCGTAAATGATTAAATTTACGCGCCAGTTTCAAAATAAACTGGTGAAAACGTCCACCAACAGATTGTAGACGTGGACGAATTTGCCGGCGGATTATCGGGGAACAATGATCGATCGATGGTCACGCTCGCGCTCCATTTCCAACGGTTCAGCGTTCCTTTCATCGGCGACGCTGCGAGAAAGCGTGTCTGAGGTAGAAAAAGCGGAGCAGTCGTCCGGCCATTTCACAGCGTACCGCCGTGAACCGTGTTTTGCGCCGCTGTGTTCCGCAAAAGTTCATAGGTACAAAGATGCGGNCCCGATTTAAGCAGTGTCGTTTCCAGATTGTCGTTTTACACAGTTTTCTCACAGCTTTCGCGATCACTGTGAAAATGTTGTTCAATGGAAAGAAGCGACGGGGATGATATGTGAATGAACGTGTTTTCGTTCAATGTGAATGAAGAACTGTGTACTTGCAACATATCGGACAAATCTGTCTCCTTTACGTTAGATTTTTGCTCTTCGAGTTATTTTAGTATTATAGTAATTTAGGGGAATAACTCAAGCGGCTTATTATTTATACTAACGTATATTTATTTTATAATCGTACAATTACTCTCCTTCTATAATCACGTGACTTCATTGTTCCCTTCTAAGAGTTGATATTTCTGAATTGACTAGTCACAGCAGCTTCAAGTCGAACGAGACAATCGAATCGATTGTGATTTATAAAAATAGAATTTTTAACTATTCCTGACGATCTGAAATGATTTTTTTCTTTTGCGTTTGAATCATTCTATAATTTATAATTTATTTGAAGTTATTTCGTAATAAAACGCAAAGAATTACAGACGATTACACATTAGTTTGGATACATATAAAACAGTTTAACTGTACTCTTTGTTACCAGTCTAATAACATATTAAGATCCTTCAAATATTGATTCGTACAATAGAAGCACCTGTATACTCGGAAATATTGTAATATCGAGCGAAAGGACGGTGCTTGTTAACGCTAATTAGAATTATTAGATAACAATGTAAGTCGACAGTATCGAGCGTAATCCACATCATTTATGAACACGCTGCGTGCGTCCGCGGGAGAGCTTTAGCTTAGCTTAACACCGTAGAAAATTAATTGCGCACACTTGACAAGTTAAGCCGCGGCCGTGTAATTAAGAAATATCTGATAACAAACTTTCGGCCGGCTCGGAATTTATAGCAACGGGGCAATGTTTGAAAATTTATCAGCTAGGGACGTAAAGATTCGTTAAGTACAAAACCGATACAACGACCCAAGAGAAACAGCGCCGTGCGACGTACAATATCAGAAGAACAACAAATGGCTTTCCGCGTTACACCCCCGTGAATTATGTGCAACGCTTTATCGACTGTAAAAATTTATTCGAAACTTTTGAGCCGTCTCTGGATCCTGACGAGCAATAATAAATCACGCTTTGCAATCTTACGCTTTCAAGAATTCTATTTTCCCCTGTTTATAGGTAGCGATGAAAGACTGACTTCATGAAAATCAGCAGATTTTTCTCAAATAACACAGTTGTGGCTCAAAAATATGAGAGATTAAAAAAGTTACACAACTAATTAACGCGTTAGTCCATACACCTCGATTTTAGACAAGCATTCTTAAAAATTGTTTCCATACGTGCTACTGATTACCATTTTATATTTTTTATATTAATTATTCTCCATTTAAGTCCTCGCTTCTTCAATTTCCTTCCTTTATAATTAATCTGATATTCTCAACTTGAAAATTCGCTGTTCATTGTCAGAAGTGAATTTCTAAGCCGTGGAATCAAAAACGTACGATTCTTTGGATCTTCTATTAGATCCAATCCAATTACACGAAACCGCCAATTTCGAACGTTTCACCAAACGGTTCAAATTTCGATATATTCTGGACTTGCGTATTCTATTCTCTTGCGTACCACGTTCCCGTTCGCGTGTTTCAGCGTTTCTAGTTCGATTCGGAAAAGGGTCTAGAGCCTGCATCGAAAGCGGCTATGATTCTGAAAGAGGGGGAATAACGGGGATAGATAAGGTGGTCGCGATTATTCACCGGTGAAATTCAGCTCCTCGTGGCACGTGGTTTCACGCGGCGGTGGTTCAACGAAAAGCCGTAGCGACTGATTTGCTAAAATTATTCTTTAGGTTGAGCGTAACGAGCGTGGTGTTGCCGATAACCGACAGGAAACGGCCACTCGTAAATTCTCCTCGTATCATATGATTCACGAAATGGTCTGGTGGTTTCATTATGTTCTACGTAATTGGCGACTCCGTGCGAGGACTCCGCTGTTCCGAAAATGGACCCTTCCTTTTCGCCAAGATAACACGCTGTAATAAATCATCAGCAACGTACGACTCACCGGGATGTTTCTCTTTCTTATCTGTCTTTCGATCATTCGCAAAAATGATGATTCCTCTGGCAGTGTTCGATTGATAAGTACTTCAATCATGCAAAACTGCAAGTATTGCGAACAATTATACAGTTTTATACAGAGTAACGGAAGAATGACAAATTTTAAAATGTACAAAGTTAAAAATTTTCAATGAAACTATCGTTTGAAATAACGATATATATCTGTTAATAATAGATGTTGTAACCTCAGTTCAGAAGCAGTTCGAAACACCCATTGATTTTACACTGGATAAATCTTTTTGTACATTTTTTCCGACAAGCATCAATTGTGAATAAAATATTTATTTACTTAAGGAATTATTTTTCCTGGAATTTTACTAGAATGTATAATTCAGGGTAGAATGTACCGTTAAAGTTGAAAATGTCCCAGGTACGTTTCATTTCGACAATAAATTCATAAAACGATCTTCCTTTGACCGGCCCATTCAGTGACAGAATTTTATTACCACATCTTAATACCTTGTCATCGAATCCATCGACGATGTAAGAAATAAGAAATCAACGACATGGTTTTATGATTTCAGAGAGCCTTAGAGAGTACTTCACCAAGTACGGGGACATCACAGAAGTCATGGTCATGAAAGACCCCACCACGCGGCGATCAAGGTATGGCGAGACTTATATCCGCAAAATACTCCTAAAAAAAAAAAAAAAAAAAAAAAAACCACCCCACAAAGGTGNTGTGTATGCGTGCGTGGTACGAGTCTAAGTAAACGCTTGAATATGAAAGCCAGTTCGGCTACAGTGTACACACACGGAAATTTTGATGGAGCAACGCTTGCTTAAACAATCTCTTTAGTACGTCAACAAATTTCGCCGATGTATTTGAACTCGGAACAGAGATCTTCCCCGGATGACAAATCACATTTCCCATATCGGTGAAAAATCACTTGCCCATTGTTTCTCGCGAAACGTTTGGTCAAATTTATAAAATTCGCTTCTTTCGCGCGTTGATCTCTTTCTTTTTCCAAGTCGCGTACAAATTCTTTTTCCTTTCATCCGCGTTTTCATCTACACCCGGACAGGCGGAAATCTACATCGACGTTGATTTATTTATTCAACGAGAATTTGAACACATGGTTGGCTCTATAATTCCTTTGTTCTCGACAGCCCATTAAAAGACTCCGATTAATCACAATTCCGAATAAAGAACCGGCGAAGGTATATCACGATCCCGTGGCTTGACGTCGAATCGAAAGCGTTATCCGCCTTTTCGAACGGTCGCGCGTAAATCAAGCTGTAGCGGGACCGCGGCCGCTTGAGCGTGACATTCGATTCCGCAAACAAACCGGAGAATCTGCCAATTTCGGCAGTCCGTGATACTCTGTCCCGTCGGCTCGTAAATCCCCGCGTACGAGATACGAAAATAGTGCGAGTTGACGCGAATCCGCGTGCTCTCCTCTTCTCGTATATTCGCGCTCGAGAGATTCCACTCGCTCGTTCGACGCGCAAGAAGTCGCGTGGTCGCTGACGAAGTAGTTCGCTAAAGACGAAGGAGTCCGGAAAACGCAGAGGCTCCATCAGATCCATCAAAAATTCAATCCGCCCGAGCGTTCGTGAGTTTCTTGCGCGAAGGGTTCGAGAGAAAGAAGAAACGGAGACGCGGAACGCTGAGACGATGTGAATTCACGTCAGGCGTAGCTCGGGAGATTGTTCTTCGCGTGGGTGGAAGAAGAGGGAGGATTTAGCTTTCAAATGGCACGAAGTATTTTTAACCTCTTGGTTTGTGGGATGACGTGTCGTCCAAAGAACTAAGTATTACTTTTCTGGCAAATATCACAGGTCAAAGTTAATTGATTTGAATGAAACTCCTCGTGACAAAGTATTTTATAATGATATCCGAGAGTGCTCTGTGTTCTACATAGAAATTGAATTAAATTCTGAAATGCTGATTGCAAGAATTTAATTCCACAGAATCTTTCCACTGTTGTGTCATAATAATTGAATTGCAGTGATAATATTATGATGACTAAACCGTGTTGCCAATTGAAGATTTCAAGTTTTCATCTGGCAAGCCAGTTCTAATGTAAAGTAACTGAAACCTCTGAGTCCACCACGTCGCACGTCAACTTTTCCAAGTGAAACGATCGAAATTCTAATCCTCCTAATACATTCCGCGAAAGGGCAAGAAAAACACGAATGCAAACGAAATCTAACGTCTAACAAATGGCACCGTGTCGAGAACAACACTATCTCACATCGCCGATCGGGGCAAGCTCTCTCTCCTCTCGAGAGCTGTACGCCGGATTGTAAGGCAAGGGGGAAACACGGCGAGACGAGTCGAAGGAATTGGCGCGTTCGGTTCTTGAAGCATGTGTGGCCCATAAATAACATGTAAATATTTTCAATAACTGCACAGCCAGCCCCAGCATGAAAAATGCAAACCGCTTTGCGTCCGGTCGCTCGCCGCGCTATCGTGCCGTATGCAGCGAGCTGGTTCCTCCAACCCCGTACAAGCCACTCGAGATCGGCGAGCCACCCTCTGCCACTCTCCTCGCAGCTCCTACATCCTCCTCGGTAAACTATCTTTTAATATATCTGTATGTACACGGTGTCCCGCGTGAAATTTATGGCACCGGACGCCGACCGATATTTGTTTCACTCGGGCGCTCCGCTTCGTCCCCCGTTCCATTCTTTAGCGATCGCCTTAAACCCCAGTGCTTCGTTTTATATATATACATATATACGTCGCGTTGTCGCAGTGGAAAAAGAATCGCTCGCTGAACGAAATAATTTCGTGAATGCGATATAATCGGGGATATAAATTGTTTTTATCGGATGCGACGTTGCTGTTAATTCTTGGGAGCGGGATAAGTTACAGCTGAATTAGACGGTTCAGCGTTGCAAACGTATGAAATAATTTAATAAAAATTTTTAATATCATTATTTGTATATCGTGATAAATTGAAAATTAGTATTCTTTAATACTACATCTCGATGTCGCGTGACGAATTCGGTCAAGTGTCCTTGCTGTATTCTGCTAATTTCCAATTTTCAAAATTCAATTCCTCTCGAGCGTCCCTTCGACGTGCATACTTGAAGCCAATTATCACGAAGCAGAAATTATGAAAGAATATAATTTATTCGATCAGCGCCGTACGATCTGTATTAACAAGGCGTCCTTCATCGAAAATTTAACGTAAAGCAGAGTTTTAACGACGCGAGTTACCGAGTCATAGTAACGAAGAAGTTAGTGCACGAGAACTCGATAATTAAGCGAAGTCGGTCTTTGTACGGATTTTGAGATTTATTCGCAACGTGGAGAGTTATTTGACGCGTGTACAGATAATTCCGAGGACTTAACTCGCGTAATTGTTCACTTGCGTAAATTGTTTAAAGCTTTCGCTGTTGTCTACGGTGTTATTTACCTATGCTTCGTTCTGTGTTGCAGGGGCTTTGGATTCATCACGTTCGCAGATCCCGCGAGTGTAGACAAAGTGCTGGCACAGGGTAATCACGAGTTAGACGGCAAGAAAGTAAGTACCTCGGTATATCTCAATCTGTCTTTGAAATGCACCGTGTTCGTTAGTTCGAATGTTCGTCGAAGACTGCGTACGTCAAAACATCAGATTTTTAAAGCTGCAAAAATGCACGCATACAGTGATTAATCTTATTCATTGTGAAATCGTTATTCATTATGAAATTCAAGAGAAAATCCACAGAATGTGTGTGTATATATATATATATATATATATATATATATATATATATGATTATATGATTATATATATATATATATATGATTGTTGTAATAGTTACAAATTTCTATTTCTATTTGACTTTCCATTTTCATTTCTTAGTTACATTTACGAGCCAAACATTCATCGAGATCCTTTTAGGAGAACGAACGTAGAGAGACGGTTGGTCGAATGAAGACGTGCATCGATCGTTGGCTGCACGACGACACGAGAAAAATCGGTTCGCACGACCGTCGATCGAATGTGTGTCGCGAAAGCAATTAACTGCCGTGGAGTTCTTGATCGAGATAATTGATACAGCACGGTCCGGGTTAATTGATCGCGCTGATAGATAAATATTGCCGGTATCTGGATCCCTGCGGCCGGCATTTGTCTCGTGGTTTGATGGCGCAAGAAATTGATTAGTTATCGGTGCTGTGTCCCAGAAACGTTCAGGGAAAATTTACACCAAAAGGTGGATTATTTGACTTGTTCGCGAAATATAAAACAATGGAATTTCGTAGACATTCGGGGAACACGAATTAATTGCTTATCTTTCTGCTTAACGATTTATTTGTAATCTCGTGCACTGATTCACACGAAAAGACCAAAACCGATGCGTTTAAATTACGTCTGATTTTGCAAACTTGCCAAGTGAAATTGTCTGATTTATATTTTACAATAACTCGGCATTTTGGATAATTTGTTCGAATTACCCACTGTAATAATGTAATAATAATCGGTACAAAACCGGTGCAAATTACCGGATATTAATGTCCAGTAAATTCATAAAGACACGCAATTATGCATAATACATCCGCCGGTTATAATACCACGGATCCGCGGCGTTCGCGATTCCATTCTGATTAAAACCGAAATTCCATTTTCACCGTTCCAATTATACCTACCGCGTAACATCGCGTGACGAAAATATTTCCCCTCTCTCTCTCTCTCTTTCTCTTTCTCTCTTTCTTTCTGCTCTCAAATCGGTCGCTTCTGAATCTTCCTTGCAACGTGTTCGGACCAACGATCGCAAGGACAGCTAACGTTGCCGATTCTGAAAATTTGCGGTGGCAAAGCGGTGTAGATTCGGGGCGAAAGAGTGACGAGCAGAATCAAACGAATTCCGCGAGTTCGGCGGACAACTGGTCGGGTGAATGGCGATGGGGGGCCGCGAAAGGCAACGGCTAGTGGGGGCATTTTCCAACGGGATAAAACTTTCAGTGGCTCGTTTCACGCGCGCTTAGACAATTACCAGCGACGAATCAGGGAACGGCACGCGTCGTTGCGCCGCCGCATTGACCGGAACGATGCTTTTGGCAGAGATTAATCGTTCGACGCGGCGCGTCGTGTCACCGTTTGGCAAATACGTTTCTGTCGGGCGGCCGCCGCTTCTGAGGAGACAATACGCTCGGCCGAGGGAATAATATCGTAAGGTGTAGCGAGGGAAACAGGAGGCGGAGGGGACAGGACAGAGAGAAATAGTTGCGGACATTAGCTGTCCACAGGAGCATAAGTACGACGACCGTGCGGCCGCTTCCGTAAGTACTCACGAATACGTATTAACCGTAACGCGCGGCTGCGTTCCTCCTCCGGCGGAACGGGGGGTATATCCAGACTCACATAAATTTCGCGTAATTCGCTCGCCTAATGCAAATTGCGAGCGCGCCGCGCCAGTGTCTAACACCTCCTCGATAGTATACACGAGAAGGGGATAGCGACGCGCGAGCGAGAACGACCCTGCCGCATCCTATTAAGGTTTCCGTTGTCTCTCCCTATCCTCTCTCCCTCCCTCCCCCCCTCCCCGACCTCTGGCCCGGCACTGTCTTTATCCCCTGTCGCATCCGTTCTGTCCGTTTCTTTCTTGCGGTTTGCCTACGCGGCTCAACCTCGGAAATCGAGGCGTGCTGAGACTTCGGTAAATGGACTCGTTTCAGCAATGGGGGATGATTCTGCTCTGCGTAACGTGTTTTTAGTACAAGTCTCTGTGTTGAAGGTGATTGAAGTTCCCCGTTTGGCGGGGAAGGGAAAAGGGAACGTAACTATGGTAATACTTTTTTTTTTCTACAGTGACTCACGAAAATACTCCGTAAAGGGACTTTAACGTTACACGTCATACGTAAAGCATTTTGAAATCTTATCGTTACGAGATTGCAATCGTATGTTTAATAAAAATATTAGCATATAGCGTGAATGCCGTGAATGCATCTTACAACGTAGTGGATTGTGCCTGCCTCGAATATTTCCGTGAGCAAGTGTATTTTTTCTTATCTGATAACAACGTAAGAAATTCTACGCTTTGGATTTTATTTCCGCGTGTAAAGAATCATTTTCCACATGCTCGTACCTTATGCAAATTAACAGTAACTGATCTCTCGAATCATCAACATACATTATTATTATCAAGCCCTTTTTCCATTCGACTGATGGAAACAACAACGTACACCATTATCGATCATTACCGACGAAGTGAACCTTCGTTAATTCCGCCCGTTCGATCTTCCTGAACATTAAACCAGTCTCAAACGCAAATTAGCATGCCTCTGTTCCCGTCGATTTGTTTTCTCCTTTCAACTCTCCCTTTTCTCCTCTTCTCGTCGTTCCTTGTGATGCAAGACGTGCAAGTAAGAAGCAAAGAAGAGACAGAGAGAGAAAGAGAGAGAGAGAGAGAGAGCGTCTCCACTGACAAGCTTCGTCACATTAATTAGCGGATCCTTCGTCTCCGGTCGCGTTAATGAACGCTCTCGCGTAATTCCGAACGCTCTCGCGTTCTTCAGGCTCGCGTTGCGCGCGACATAAACGAAAATAAACGAAACGCAAAGCGGAGGAAGGGCCATTCGAGAAGGGAGGAGAAGACGTAGACCGGAAGTCGGCTCTATCGCGGGATCCTGTGCCTGGAAGCATGTCGTCGCACCCGCCGGATGAAATTCGTCGACGAATCGAGGGAAAAGGCTCGATCGTGCCGGCCAGACCCGTTTCGCGATTACCTACTTCGCTGACTTTCATCCGTTTTACCTTTCACTCGAGGACACTTTCCCTATTCGTTTCTTATTATCCTCACTATTTATCCTCACCTTATTATCCTTATTATCATTCTGGCTCTGAATTATGAAAATGATGAAGCGAGTTGCGAACAGACACCTCGTTTCCCAGCGTGGATTCGTTGAAGCTGGGAAACGTGAACATTCACGTCGAAGAACAGAATGAGATCGTGTATGTTTTGACAGGAAGTTTTCTTTCAGTTGCTAATTACAAATGAGAAAATGATTTGCTCGAGTTTCGAAACTAGAGAGATTTGGTGACTGGCGTGCAAAGTTCTCTATTTGCTACAAAGTGTTGTTCACTCGTACCACAGGGAAATATGAATTTCAAAAGCTCTCACACTCGGCAACATTTAGCTGTAAAAAATTTGATCAAGCAAATGTCACGAGGCTTCGCAACAACAGTCCAAAATATGTTTTATCTATTTGTATAAAATACCTNCCAAAAAAAAAAAAAAAAAAACTGACATGTCGCATTCGAAGCGTTTCCAACCGTTATTTCAAGCAGTGTGCTGAATTAAAGCGATTCAACGGGCACGGAATGATAAACGATGATCCATCGAATTATCACGGACGAGTAGAAGACGACATAGAGACACGCAAAGAGGGGGAAGAGGAGAGACATTTTTGTCATGCGTCGATTTTAGGGCTGCGTGTCACCGGCAGACGAGCAGGGACGAGTTTAATGTTATCGAAAATCAGCGGGGACGTAGGCAAAAGCGATTCTGCGAATCGGTGCCCGTCGTTTCTCTCTATTTGTCCCGGGACACAATGATTTCGCAAGCTGCCGCGTAAGCACCCGCACCGCGCTGCCTGCGCCTGATCAGAATGGCCGTCAGATTGCGCTTAATCGGGCCTCGGTCCTGATTAAAAAATACATGAATCGCACGTGCTACGACCGCGCAGCCTCATTTCTCTTCCGTTTAATCCCGCCACGCGCATCAACAATAGTTAAATCAACCATAGTCGCACGTACATATATATATATATATATATATATATATATATATATATATATATATATATATATATATATATATATATATATTATATATGTATGCTAGGGAACGCGATGTTACACGCAAAAACCATTGAATTCAACCTTGTTTCCCTTTTTTGATTTATTGATAATATTGATTTTTTCGGCATTTACCANACAGTGATACGTCGAACGTAAATGTCGAAAGACATTTCACAGAATTTATTATTAAAACTGCTGATTATTCGATAGACCACGGCTGTCTTTATCCTAACGAATTGAATAGATTCCAGCCTGGTAAGACATAAAGAGTGGGTGGATTTCCTGGATAATTGATCCCGATAAACGCTCGTGAAAAATTGAAACCCAAACGATCCACCACCGAAGCGAGATTATCATAAATCATCCTTCGGATCGTGCTACTCTAGAACCTGTCAAGCGCGTCCGTGTTACTCTTTCAAGCGTATATAGATGATTCTGTCTATAAGGAAGGGAAAATACGCGAACCACCGAAGCGAGATTATCATAAATCATCCTTCGGATCGTGCTACTCTAGAACCTGTCAAGCGCGTCCGTGTTACTCTTTCAAGCGTATATAGATGATTCTGTCTATAAGGAAGGGAAAATACGCGATACAATCAAGAAAGAAATATTTGGCGAATGTTTTTTCAAAGGATAAAAACAGATTCAATCTCTTTGACGGAAAATCCTTGGAAGGAATACCGAATAAATAAATGGAAATGTTTTCGACTCTGGATGCGACATAGACGATCTCAGACGATGGGAAAAAATCTCCCACAACTCCGCCGAGTCGGATGATAAAAACATAAAGAAAGAAAGAAAGAAATAAAGAAAAAATAAAATAAAAAGAAGAACTGACCTAGTTTTGGCAACGCGACGTGGAACAACTCGGCCCTGATAAAAAGTCGCCGATTCAGCGTTTTCCGCAATCGATCGGAAATTAAATGTTAAATGTATGCCTCGAACTGTTATTGGCTGTGCACGTAAGCGACGCTATCTCTAGCGGCATCTGCGTGGAAAATACTTTGCAATTTAAACGTTCTCGAAAATTGATAACTTAGAGCGAAACGAAGTTTGAGATCCAGAAGATTCTCTAGAAGAACGTAATAACCATTTTCAGTGTTAAATAAATGATGATACTTGTCAGCAAATGTTTGTCGCAAATAACGAGATTGTGGGAGGAAAGTGGTTCTTCAGAAACATCGAAACTCGAGTATTTTGTACTACGTTATAATCTATGACCTAGATAATGGATATGCAATTTTGAATATTTAAAGAAGGATTTTATAAGTACGACAGTTATTTTGAAATTATATAGATTCTAGAAAAATGACGATGTCTGATTATTGGAAAACGTAAGTAAATTATTAACGAAAGATCATGAAGTTTACTACACAATTACCACGAATAAAATTTATTCCTTTTATGGCAACGGTACATAGATTTTTAAAAATAGTAAATGTCTGAAATTTGATGATGACTTCTGTCCGACTGAAAGAGACAGAATTTTTGAACAGGTCAAGAGACGTACAAGAAGATTCTTTAGATCGAACTCCGCGTTATCGAGCGATATCGTCTTTTCATTATCAAATTGTAAATGAAAAACTTATCCGCAGCACGAAACTCCCACACAATATCTTTAGTCGTTCCTCGCGATGGCCCACGAATTATGAATACCAAATTCTTACTTCTCTATGCGAGTTCTTCCAAACATCGTTCCAGTCGGTTCGCCGGCAAATTATTATTCAGCGCGTTCGGGGCTCCTATCGCGTTCACGGTGCGCTACGTAGGCAAAATATGCGACTCTCGGATGACGGTGAATCGTCGTGCCGGCTCGATTCGGTTCGCGCGCAGAGTTCGGCGGAAATTCCGCCGGTTCGAAGCTCCAACTTTCTTTAATGGTTGGTCCGCCTTGGTCCGTGCGACGCCTTTTGCGGTCACGTACGTTCGCGCGCGCGTAAGTTGCACGTAAGGTCACGAGGGAAGACCGGAACGAACGGTTCGGAGCGACTCGATTTCGCGGCGAGAATTTACGTCGCGGCTGCACTGGGAATTCCCCCGCTAGCTCCACCCGGTAGCGTCCCCTTAACCATCCGTGAGAACCGCGAGGGGGATGGGTTTTTGCTTTTTAGCCACATAGAGCGTAAGGTGCGGTTACATTCGACCTGGATACGCGTCCCCAAGGGCGAGCGTAGGAAACTAAGCGGAGGATCGAGGGTCAAGAGAGCCGAGAGTGAGTTCGGTCGGTCCAGATAAACCTCCTCCGCGGCTCACCTGTGCCAAAAATCCTCCTTCGCAATCCCCTTCGCGGCTCTCTCGTTCACCGTACTCGAACGTCTACTTTTTATTATCGGTAATTAATTGTAATCGGAGATTTTTCAGGTGAGAGAACCGTCTTTTCAGCTTCTTTCTCTCGTTCTCTATAATTCCCTGTTTACCCATTCTCTTCCACTGTTGTCCTATGCTGACGTCCGACGATTCGTGTTTCTCGATTTCAAACAAACTCTTGGAAATTTTTCTTTCGTGAGACGCTTTGTAAATGATATCTCTCTTCATTATCGGAGGTTCTCTTTTACGACTATATAAGGAGCAGTGAGTTTGTAATTAATATTGAAGATATATATATATATATATATATATATATATATATATATATATATTAATCCAAGGACTGTGATTTTGTATTCGAAGAATGCGAAAACTATATTTTTATTAATTTTGGCGGCTAGAAGGGAGCAGAAACAATCATTTCGAAAGCGAGACTTATTATTATACTGTTTGAGGTTCCCGGGTGTAAGTCACGTTTAGAAGGAAATTCTTCTTCAGCGTTTCTTGTTCTCAACAGTATTGCAATGAAGATGCACTGAAACTCAGTTTCAGACTCCTGAGGGAACTTGTAATACCGGTGAAACCAGTTGGGAAGAATTTCCTTCTGGAAAGACTCAAACAATGTAAAATGTGACATACCGAGTTGTAAAAGCCTTAAAACTCTATGACTAGCGTTTTCAGTGCCAAACAATAAAATCGTCATTGGCTATGCGCGGGAATTCCGAGTCTTCTGTTATTGGATACTGTACGTCGTCGAATTATTCTTGACACATTTCCTTCTCAATTTCGTAATTATCACCAACGTCGTTCCCTAATAATAAACACAATTTATTAATACTTTTCCAATCTCATTTCAGATCGACCCGAAGGTGGCGTTCCCCAGGAGAACACATCCAAAGGTAAGAGACATCTACATGACGCTGGCTCTCGAAAGCTTGGAACTCGCGAGATGACAATCGTCGCGTTCGAGGCAGCCGCGAACTTTACTTTCTTCACGCATGAAAAACTCCTCTGGCCGGGAAGTCAGGTGCTAAAAGATAAGCAGACGCTGGCTCTCGAAAGCTTGGAACTCGCGAGATGACAATCGTCGCGTTCGAGGCAGCCGCGAACTTTACTTTCTTCACGCATGAAAAACTCCTCTGGCCGGGAAGTCAGGTGCTAAAAGATAAGCCAGACTGCGGACAGGAAGTAGCTAAGGGGCGCAGACGTGGGCTTTGAAAGTCTACTAACGAAAGACCGTGGTTAAGGAGAGGGATGGTGGTATAGGGGTTCAGCAATGGGCGAGATAAAGACAAACGAACAGAGAGGAGAGAGCGGACGGAGAAGGATAGCCGTAGAAGGAACGCGGCTGAAGCGGGGAATAATAAAGCCCTCTCGTTCTCGTAATAAGAGNACGCACGCAACTTAAAGTTAAGACGCACGCAACTTAAATCTAAGCGCACGCATCCCACGATGTTCTTGCGAGATCCCTCGTTGTCCCTCGGTGCCCCGCTGGGGGGTCTAATACTTTACTTATCAACTAATTGTCCCTACAGTTCAATTTTCACCTCAACTGAACTGTAGGTTGCGTAGTTCTTAGCTTGATATCGTTTTACAAACATTAAAGTTTATCGTTCATCGTTTTACAATTTAGCTATTACTTATCAACTAATTGTCCCTACAGTTCAATTTTCACCTCAACTGAACTGTAGGTTGCGTAGTTCTTAGCTTGATATCGTTTTACAAACATTAAAGTTTATCGTTCATCGTTTTACAATTTAGCTGGATAACGTTTTACAAACTGTAATGTTTGTAAAACGATATCAATTACCAGGTCTCACCACGAGGAGGTGACTACGCACGAGACCCGCCCCGGGGCTCACAATACATCATACAATCATACAATCCACACAATACATACAATCATACAATACATACAATGCATACAACCATACAATACATACAATCATACAATGGATTAAATCATACAATGCATACAATGCATACATACAATCATACGATACTATTAATTATCAACTAATTGTCCCTACAGTCCAGTTTCGTTCGTGAAATAACGAGTGGAAAGAAATTTTCACGATCTAAACTGAACTGTTGGTTGCGTATTTCGTAGCTTGATATGGTTTTTACGAACATTAAAGTTTGTCGTTTATCGTTTTGCAACTTAGCCTGATAACGTTTTCAAACTTTAATGTTTGTAAAGCGATATGAATTATCAAGATCTAACATATTATTATTTATATATACGCAGAAACATAACGTATATTACGGTAATTGGGAAAGAATGGTAACTATCAATGTATATCGTGTACGACTGCGATACAAGTCATGGCAATTGAACTCGTAGTCAAGTGCAAATAATCGTGATCATGTATTAATCCAACACCAAAGTAACCAAACCATGCAACTTACCGATGTCTGAATTGTATATTAAGATTAGCGAAGTCTGAATTGTATATTAAGATTTGGCTGCGTTGGAAGTGATGTGCGTTTGAACACAATCCACAGTTTCACTTTTATCTCATTTTTAACACTTTTACGATACTCACTTTCATTATTTTTAACATTCTTTAAATATCAGACAGTGTTCAAACAACTAGNATTCTTTAAATATCAGACAGTGTTCAAACAACTAGAGTAGTTAGAAATATTATTTAAATATGTACGTCTAAAATTTAATCGTGGCGTACGCGACGAAAGTTCAATTTGTAATGAGTTCTTGTCTCCGTATCGATCGACATTAATCTTTCGGTCGTTAATAGTGCGAAATAATTAAAATTTCTTAGAAATGTATTAATGACTCGATTACTACAAATGATTAATTAAACATTTTAAATAGTACTTACAAATGTTATAGAGGAGAATTTATTGTTTAATTGTTACAAGTAAATTATTAGAAATATTAGATAATGTTTAAACAATTAGAATATTCAGAAATAATATTTAAAAATTCACCTCGAAAATTTAATCGATGTGCACACGACGAAGATTCAACTTATAATGACTTTGTTGCTTAACCTTCACGTGGATAGTCTTTGTCAATACCTCCAAAAACATTTTTTCAATTATAGCGATCAATAATTCTACAATTTTTAGGTTTTATTTAGTTAAAATTGTACAATTTTATTTTTTTATAGCCCCCGTTAATTTAAAACAACAATAAATACTGTAATTTTTATATTTTTTACAAAATGAAACGTTTGCACGATAGTTTTTAACTTATAATTCTGTTGATATGTACTAAGCGCCAATTATTATATAAGTCTGTGACATATAATACTAATTTATTTTGAAAAATAATTATATTACAGTCAAAAATTAAATTGATCGTTTTTTAAGAATAGCTATGCAAATAAGAAAGCGTCCTCGTTTAAGTCAATAATTTTCGATGTAGATGTAACATTATTCCACAGACGAGGTTGAGCTCGGGCAGATACGAAAACATACGAAAAGTTCTCTAACTCGCCTATTTTGCTAGTTTAACCATTTCGTCGAGTCGACGGACAGAAATGTGGTAACCATGTGAGACTTTTAAGTCTTGGCAACTATGCTCTCAGGTCAGAAAAACCGAAACTTGCCTGTGCCACTTTAATTCGTTTTTTTTTTTCGTCATTATGCACAATAACGAAGGCAAAGTTGATGAAAGTGACTACTTCCTCACCGATTTCGGTGATGTTCGTATGTGTTGCGAAGGTATTTTGAACAACTGTGCCACTTTAATTCGTTTTTTTTTTTCGTCATTATGCACAATAACGAAGGCAAAGTTGATGAAAGTGACTACTTCCTCACCGATTTCGGTGATGTTCGTATGTGTTGCGAAGGTATTTTGAACAGTTCCTTTTTCTAACGAATACGTTAGATTTTGTTGAAAAAAAGATCGTTCGGGATATCGGTTTCTAAATAATATTTAAGGATCGTTGAAATTAATGAAAAAAAAATTCATCAGCAATCAGAATGGATTTCACACTATATAGATGAGAAGGGAAAGTTCTGTCATTTTCTGCAATATCGACTTTACCGAATTTTTTGCTGTTAGATGGTGGTAGCTATTGAAACAATACTTAGTTTAAGAGGTTAATTTGAAAGGTACTGATCCTACGATTATATTCACATACAGCACTAGAAATTGCTCGCGTTGAATTGACTGTGTTTTGTTTTTATTAATATCACAATGTGTGATTTAAGAGAGCATTTGAGGCATTGTATACTGTATGAATGTCAGAAAGGAAATAGTGCAAGTGACAAAAAACTTATATGATAACGTTGAATTGACTGTGTTTTGTTTTTATTAATATCACAATGTGTGATTTAAGAGAGCATTTGAGGCATTGTATACTGTATGAATGTCAGAAAGGAAATAGTGCAAGTGACAAAAAACTTATATGATATGTTTAGTGAAACTGTTATAACCTCTAAAATTTGCCAAAAAATGGTTTGAAAAATTTCGAAAAGGCGATTTCTCATTAAAAGATATATCAAGATCGGGAAGATCACCATCACATATTGATGATGATGTTTTACGCACAGTGATAGAAAACAAGAAAACTTTAACATCCATTGATTCAAATACGCTTCACCAAACAACCCCAAGTGACTACCTTTTCCGCAACTTACAAAATGGCTATTGGCGCGTCAAAAGATTCTTCACTAGAGGAATAAATACGTTGGCAGAGAGTGATATCTAATGAAAAAAAATTACATCATAGATTAATTCTCATGTAAGAAACAGGAAAAAAATAAATCAATAAATAACGAAACTTTCCCTTACACTTAATATTTCCACAGATTTTTCACAGGATAGCGTTAATAACATAGAGAATTTTTCTTCTGCTTACAGATGGTGACAAGGACAAAGAAGATATTCGTCGGTGGACTATCGGCACCGACGACGCTGGAGGACGTGAAAAACTACTTCGAACAGTTCGGCCCGGTGAGTAACACGCACTGAATGATGTTGATTAACGACGGTGCGCGTAAATCACGACGGACGCAGGCCACGAAACTTCACAGTGACGAACATTCGACATCGAAACGTATATTACCGGACGCGGTATGTCGCGTGTCAGAGCTCGCTCGCAGGCGAAATCATCGAGCGTGTTACCGCGTTCGGTTTTCTCGTCATGGCCTAGGCGGACAGCCTAGTCGGTGATCATTGTCGCGAGACCATAGGAATCATTATTTTTGGCCAGCGTGCCAACGGGACCGACACGTGGCTCGATACGATTCAGCGTTTTGCTTATTTCACGCGTGCCTTCCTAATACGACGTGAAACGCGATATTTGACAAGGTCAATGGTTATGAAAAGCTCGCAGCTCGTGCGATTCCGCGACGTTTATCGTTTCAGCAATTCTGATGCGTTTTGCGTTCATTTCAGTCTGTCGTTTCACTCGAGTATTTGGTGGACAAATATGCCGTATTTGTCGAATTCTTGAGGATTATGAGATTTTTGACTTTTGAAGGATTGATGACTCTTTACGTAGGATGAAATAGAATGTATATAGATTTTGAAGTTTGATATTTTTGCCTCTAGTTGTATTTAATAATCTCAAAAGGAGAAACATGTTTCGGAACGATATTGTATTTATCGAATTTTTAGTTTTATTAGAGTTTTTCATTTCTGAAAGATTAATTAACTTTTGACCGGGATAAAATGTAATATAGGTTTGAAAGTTATATTTATATTTGCTTCACGCTTGAATTATCAAAAATTTTGATATATTTAGATCTCTGTAAACTTGAAACTTGAATAATCCCTTGTTTCACCATTTGATTACCATGCATTGTTCTTCCCATCAACATAATATTCGCCGGAAAATCAATTGCACGTAATGGCCATAATTACAATTTTCAAAATTCCGTTTCGCTTTTAATACTCGCAATGATTCTGGGAATGGTTTCATAAACGGTGATATAACTGAGACGAGCAATCTCGATATTCGGACCGCATCTCACGGTTGAATTGTCGGCAAATACGTGGACCATTGAGGGGGCCAATCAGAATTTTGGCCGATGAACGTTGTATCCGCGTATCATTCGTCGGTCGTGTTAAATCCCTCGCCGTCGCATTGTACTTCCGCTCTCGAGACACCTCCTCGCTCGTCGCCTGGTTAAGTGATTAGGAATCAGTAGAAGGACCACCTGAGACGAGGATTTCTACTAATTAGCCTTTATCGACCTTTGG
>NIPQ01089990.1:34211-46810 GCA_002806875.1 Lepidotrigona ventralis hoosana
CAACCCCCCCCCCCCCCGGTTTCTGTGTCGCGTGCGCGAAAACAGTTAACGATATTCAAACAAACCTCTGCACCGAAAATGTCTTAGGTCTCAAAATTGGATGAGACGTGGATGAATGTTTTGATATCAATCTTCGACCACGTGATCAGAATTTCCAGCGGATCGCGTGCTGAAAGAAAGCGTTTCTCGATGGTTCCGACGTACGTTTTCTTCGAATCCAAGTGGATCGTATAAATTTCAGAATCTTCTATTTAACAATAGATTGACTACGAATTTTATCAATAGGCGGAGGACTTTTATATTTTTATCAGAGTGCGGTTAAAAAAAAAAAAGAAAGAAAAATGAAACCGAAGCAGAGATTACTTTACAATTGCATTATATTATATAACTGTATTTTACGTGCATTCTGTGCATTTTTAAATGCATTTCCGGCGTTAAAGCAAACCCACTGCCACCAACGAGGATAGCTTGGCTTAGAATATTCGATAATTATCACCGAACGCACGCGGAACACCCAATAACGAAAGCAACAGAAATTTCACGCAAATTTCTCCGCGAAATTCCTACCATTCCGCTCGATTAATTTCAACCCTCTCGCCGGATATTCTAACGAGAGAAAGAAGAACTACGACAGACACATACACACATATCCATTCACTTTTATATCTTCTCGATCGACCGATATTTTCGCGAGACGATTCTAAATCTAACGGGCCCGATCCCGCGACACGCCTCTCTGATGTTACTTTCGCCGCGCTGAGCGTATTACGTAAAACCGGTAAACGGAATTACCCCGCGTTGACAAATGCAAATGGGATGAAATTATCCTCTCGCGTTCGCCGGCGAAGTCCATCGAATGTTAATCGCATAATCTAATATTTACCCTCGCCTGTACGACGCAGCGTGCATAGCACTTTTTTCCTCACCCCTTCTTCCTCTGCATCGTGCGCGCCGCCTTTGATTCCATCGCGCTCATGTTCTACCTCTCTCTCTCTCTCTCTCTTTCTTGGCCGAATAACTCTCGAATCTCGTTCTCACGTGCTACCGTTGAGCGCATGGCCGCTACTTCTATCGTTTCGTGCTTGCGGTCCTTTCGCAGCGAGGAGTGGGAAACAAAGCAGAGAGACTGGCTCCGGAGGGCGGCAGGGGGTAAAGGTAATCCCTATTGTTTCTCCTGTCCCATAAATCCTACTAGCCGCGTCGCCTTTCCGCCTCCTGTGCTTCTGCACCTCTTCTCTCTCTCTCTCTCTCTCTCTTCGCTCTCTTTATCTCTCTTGCGCACTTCGGTTTACCGACAACACACCCCCGCCAACCTGCTACAACTCCCGCTATTCTCAATCCCCTTGCTACGCCTTTCTCGGCGGCGTGCTTCGTAAATCTCGGTCCAGCTGTGCTTTACGGCACACATGTACTTCCGGGAAGAATACAAGCGATCCTATCTGCGATTCCAAGGGACCTCGTCCCACCACCCGGTGCCGGGTCGCTCGAGATGGTTAGGTTAACGCTCGATCTGTGAAACGTCAGAATTTCTCTCTCTCTCTCTCTGCTCTCGGAACAACGAAACACGATCGAGAGCGAACCGTGTAAATTTAACGAGAGTGATTTTAGTTGTAGATGGTTGGTTGATTCAACAGTGGATTGTAACGATAAGGGAACCGTGGCTTTATAATTGTTGTGAAGCAGAAGGAGTAAAAATTGTTTTGAAGAGGAGAGGAAAAAAAAACACTTGATGTAGCTACTAATGCGAATTGATGAGAACGTTAATAACTACTCTTTCAAATCGAATGGCGACAGTTAGTTAATTCAACAGGAACGAGAAGATTTTTATTTATCTTCCGATCATATGATTTGAATATTCTTCTTCTGGATAAAGATAGCTCACCGCTTTTGAAAATTTGTCGCGGCACTTCGAGTTTTGGTATCCCTGTTTGCACAGGGTTGTTTACGATCCATAACGCCTTCGCCTTCGTCGAGCCACTTCAGACTCGCGAGCCACGTAGAAGGGGTTGTTTCTTTTTTAGCAACACCGAGCAAGGGTCGCTACTAATTTATGACGTTAAGTTCTGACGTCTTGTTGCGCCTCGCTTATACCTTCTCTTCAGGTCGTACATTTATCACGGTTGTTTATAACACGATCACACGCTTTTGTTTCTGAAATCTGCGGAAATGTAACTGTGACAATTTCCGTCCCTCGAATGATATACGCATTTTAGTATGCCAGTGGAATGTTTCTCAGTGCTTCTCGCGTTTTTTTATTTATTTCATTCTTTTTCTCTTTTCAAGTTCTATTGAAATATCTTCCGAATAATTTAATCGGCGATTCAAGATCAATTAACGTTTCGCTCCAGAAGTCAGCTAGTAATTGACAATCGAAACATAGTTTTTACTAATTTCATTATAAGTACGTAATTAATATTCAATTTACAGATAAGGACAAATTTAGGAATAAATGTAAAAACTGATGTTCACAACATCATCATGTTATTTCCCGTAAATAACAATGTTCATATTGCAACAAATTTCAAGCAGATCCGCCTCAATTTCACTCTATGCAAATTAACATTTATTAATTAATCCCGTTCTCGAAGAGGAACGCAACTAACCGACGTTCTTTTTATTTGCAATTACAGATCGAGGATGCCATGCTGATGTTCGATAAGCAAACCAACAGGCACAGAGGTGAGTGAAATTCTCGATTTTCTCGAAAGAAGAGTAGCCGGGGTAAAACGAGCCGGGTTCCTCTGCCCCGCATATACAATAATTCGATACCCGTGGGGCGGTAATTGCTGTTTAATCACCGGTAATCGTTAAAACGCGAGCTCGCGTTCACGCCAAAGGACTGCTGACGTCGTGCTTCGTCCGCGGGCGAAATTTTCGTTGTGCATTCGCGGCTCGTGCAATCTGTGTGCGTGTGCGTGGCACGCAAGTTCGCCGCCCCCGCGCAAATATGCTGAAAATATGGTCGAGACTGTTCTCTGTTTAGCGAGTCAATAATACTGGCGTGTTTCGTTCGCGCGGATCGCGCACCGGGTAATTAACGAGTCGGCTCGAAACTATAATTAGTAATTACGATAATACGCGCGCGCGACGTCAATGCACCAACGTCGGTGCAGTCGAAGATAAATAACATTAATTTGACGTCGCCGATCAATCGGACCGTTAATCACAACGGTGATTGCGTGATTCAACGTTAACGCGCACCTTTCTTGCTTCCGATTCTATCGTCACGACCCCCGACGACGCGTCCGTCACCTATTCGAGAATTCTTCCGATGTTTTTCAGCGATCGAACGTCGACCAAACGAGATCACGGTCGGAATTTTCCCACTTTACGGTAAGAACGTTTCTCCAGAGAAGCTTCAAATTGATTTAACGACTCTGCTTCGGATAATCTTGTGGTGTCTGAGAATCGGACGATCGACAGTTTTCGGCGAAATTCGAGAATATAATATTCACAAATCTGGATATAACGAAAAATTTCCTTCCCTCAGTTAAGTTCGTAAAAATATATGAACATTCGCAGTCTGAAGATCAAATATCAAGTGCGAAATGGAAACATTTTTTTGATACGATTGCATACGTCATTTAATTGCACGATAATGTTCAGTACGTAGATAAATATAAATTTCCCTTTTTTATTGGACGTTTTTATTATGTATCAGATGAGATACAATTCAATCGGATTGTCCCTCGGAATTGGACCAGACATTCGAATACATCGATTATTGGTACATATTATCAATAGACGCGGGAAAATTTCACGTAGAAACGCAACAGTCTTCGAGTTCCAGAGTGGATCGCGCCGAGCATAACAACCGCTCGAGATCTTAGCGGGGCCTGTTACGCGGAGCTTCCATTCAGGTGCGATTAACATAAAGAATAAAGGAAGGGGACGCGTGCCAGGAATCGAAACGGCAGGCATTTACATCCGGCGCGCGTACCGCGTGTACAAACGACCGAAAGAATTTCGCTCGCGGTGGGAAAATACGAAAAATGTAAATTCATCGTGGCTCGATTAGAAGCTGAACGAGGGATTGTGTAAAAGGCGAGAAAGAGAGAGAGAGAGAGAGAAAGAGAGAAGAACCTGGAACAAGGAAGGGGGAGAAGGGAGGAGAGAGGAAACTGGAACCGTCTTTGAAATTTGCATAACACCATCTGTTATCGTGCGCTTTCTTTCGAGCCCAGCCGAAGGTCGTTCCGAATGTCTCGCGCGGCACCCCACGTTTCCGTCTTTAGCGTAACGATAACGCTAGATTGAGAGATAAACGACCGTATGAATAAATCGTTGCGAAAGTGAAACGAACAGCACTATCGAAGAAGAGCCGCTGGTTTTCGTTTCGAGATTTCTGCAGATTAGATGGGGTTTTTCTTTTTAATACTAGTAATTTGTACACTGTGGCTATTGTGGACGTTCGTGTGGATGATTGATACGATGAGTCGTTTCGTCGAAAGATTTCGAGGTAACGTAATACTTCTTTCAAAGTTTCACGGTATTTCAATAAAGTTTTTGTACGAAATTAACGATTGTTCTTAACGTCATGCGTGACTGAAACTTAGTACACATGTTTATCAAGCTAATGAATTATATAGCCTGGTTGAAGAATAAAGTCGTAATCTTTCATTCAGAGATTTAACAATTTTATACATATAAATACATATAAATGAAGAAGAACTTGTTGAAACGGAATTGATATTTTTCAGAGAAGTCAATTTATATAAACTTGAACGTACAAGCACATGTGGTATCATATACGCGCGTGAAACGTTAAGAAATTTTCTCAGCGGAAATCCACACGTATCTACAGATCAAACAGAGACGATGGAATCGATGTATCAATCCCGGAATCGAACGACACGACGCACCAGAATTCAACGTTCAGAATGAATGAAATATCAGACTGCTAGACGCTATATATATATATACCACGGACGGTGGGTGAAGTTTCGCCTGTTCCTCGTAGGAAAACGGGATGGAAACAAGAGCAAGGAAGCAAGACGGAATACGAATGGAAAGGGAGTCTGGGTTGTCGCGAGGTTGGATCTATTCACGTCGGGTTGGTTGAATGGAGTCGATAATCGTCAGCGATCGAGGTGCCCCACCCGGCCGATAATCGGCCGTCTCTCTATCTTTTTTAACGGTATCCGTACCTCTTCCTTCTAACCGTGCAGCCCTCGATTCGTTTCCCGTCCCCCTCTGGCTCTCCAGTTGGAGTGCCTGCCGGGGTCTCGGTGATAGATTCTAATATCGCTTATGAAAAATAGGGGCAAATGGGATATGAAAGCTGGCTCCCTTCAATGCCACGGGGGTCTACCCGCCGCCTCGAGGAGTGAGGAAGGGAGAGAGAGAGAGAGAGAGAGAGTAAAAGAGAGGTTGAGCCACGTTCAAGGGTAGGGGGGATGGCAGGGGAGGATACCAGCCGTGAAAAAGGGGGAAAATTCGCGTCGCACGTCGCCGGCAAACGGTCGACACCGAGGAAAGGAATAGGTGAAATAGCGGTATACCTCTGGAGAAGAAAGAGAGAGGCGCGGGTGGAAAATCGAGGAAGGAGAAAGAAGCGAGAGAGAAAGAAAGGGAGAGAGAGAGAGAGAGAGATAGATAGATGGAAGAAGGATGGCGAAGGCTCTTTCAAACGCGGCGCGTAATCTCTCTCGCGATGACATCTAATACCATCCAACGTCGGACGAGTCTGTGAACCTCAAACCTCGAACGTTACTGCTCTCCGGCAGATTTCACAATATGGTACTTCCATAGCCGGTCTCTGACCCCTAAGGGGATTATCGTCGGATTTTCTGTGAACGATGCGCGAACAGCGGGCTGCTCGGACGCAATCAACGGGACACCGGTCGATGGATCTTATCTTCTCAGTCCTCTCCGTCGCGTTGCGGAGTTTCACGATCGCGAAACGATACAGCCGAGTACGTCCTTCGACTGCTTGACTGGGTCTTGAGGGAGATTTCGTTTCGTTATCGAGTTACTTAATAACTGCGAATATTTATTTGTAATTTTGAGAAATGTGATAATTATTTTCTGATAAGGCATTCTACTATACTACGAAGGTTGGAAGATTGTACAGTAATCTCTAATACATATTCCTGAAATCTAGAATCTAGATCTACGATCTAGACATAATTGATGAAATCGGAGTTGAAAAGTTGAGTCAAATGAACTGTAACATCTACAAAAATTCTTTCAACAAGAATAGCTCCAAAATCCAGAGTTCTGCACGTCTGAAATCACGAAACATACGTCGATGACAATATAAAAGGAGCCTCGGATCATTCCTCGAATCACCGAGATTGTTTCTCGGATAATCGTCGAATCCTCGTCACGACCATCCCTCGTTCAAGGTCGTTCGACGATGCTTTCTAACCCAGATCCGATTTCGATTGCAACGATTCAGAACCGACGCTAGGATGACACGAAGCGGAACAACGAGCCACCCGCCCTGAGCTGCTTGCGGAATTACAAAGAGAAAGGAGAGATCGTTGTCGATGGTATGGTACCCTTTGCGTTCAAATCCCCGAAGAAGTTGAACCCTCCTGTTCTCTCTCCTTTATCCACGCCATCGTCGTCTTTGTCACCACCACCACCACCACCACCACCACCATCTTCACCACCGCCATCAGCACCGCCAACGCCACCATCAAGCCCTGAAAGAAGAATCCGAGCGTTTCCGGACAATTTCGAGTCCCGCAGCAAGCTATGATTTCCACGCGGATGGGCAGCCGGTGCAATTGCAGCAAAGCGTGTCTTCTCTCTGCCGTGCTAGCCTCTCCGGCGAAGAGGCGCGACTATAGCTCGGAGGCGCGATTATCCAAGCTTGGCTGGCCAAAGGATTTTCTCTTCGTGAGCTCCACCCTTACGCGGGGGAGGATGGCAGGGTGAGAGGACAGGGAAGGGGCACCTATAAGGCAGAGGCAAGCCACGGTTCCGTAGTTTCGCCTCCGCCTACACACGTCTACCTACACACACTCTAACTACACGTGCGCGTGTGGCGACACACACACACACACACACACACACACACACACACACATGCAAACGCAAAGACGAACGCAGATATAAGTGCATACATAGGTGTATTTACACACACGGGAGAAGACGGGATATAGTCGGTCAAGTGTATGGTACAGGTGCATGGGTGTGTGTTGGCGCGTGTACCTTGTCATAAATTGCTGGCACATTGCTGCTGGGTGGAACGTATGTGTTCCTGCATCGGCCAGAACCGCTTTCACCGGTCCTTCTTGATTGCCTACCGGCGATGGTCCAAAAGAAGGAGTTGCCTACTCATGCGTGAACACACGCGTCAAAGGGACGCGCGTCCAGCTTCTTCGATCGTTCATTGAATCTCTCTCTCTCTCTCTCTCTCTCTTTCTCTCTCTTCCCTGTCGTTCATGCACCGTCGGCGATCGGGAAGATTCGAGGTGGCCCCCGGGGAAAGTCGCGCCCAGCGAGCTTTATAGAGTCGTTCGAACGATCGTTCTTTTCTGGCGGGAGAAAAGGCGTGGACACGCGTCTTTTCTGATACTGTCAGCGTTGTGTCGAGACAAAGACTTTGCTTTCCTTCAAATTTTGATCTTACACTCATTTTGAAAAGGGAGGGGAGACTGACTTTGAAGACGTTAAAAAAAAAATTTAATGTAACTGGAAATAGTAGAACTTCGGTGAAAAATTTTTATAGAAAGTACTATAACGTATTTATATCTGTACAGTTTTGTACTTCAAAAGTTTTTACAAGTGTATCCGCAGTCCATTGACAAGAATTTTTACAGATGTTGTTCAAACTTGAAATATTTTTTAAAGAGAATACGAACATAGGTAGAAGAACGCTGCAATGTTAATCACGAAAAGAATGTTAACTGCGTAGATCCTGGATATTTCCATGCTTCTGCACGTAGAAGCTCAAAGTTATTTGAACGAAAGATCTGTCGATGTTTGATTTAGCGGCGAGAATAGCGACTTGTTGTTTGAAAATTTGAACAAATGCTAACGAGATAATCACTTGAATGTTAATGTCTCACGCGGGGATTCTACTTGACGGACGTCGTCGGAATTCGTAATATCGATAGTACGTAACTATAAAGGAATATCCGTGGAAACCGCCAAAGCAAGAACAAGCTAAATACGTACACCGCAACTTTCCACTTTTAATACACAATTGCGTTTAATTTTTGTCTGAATTATTCAATAAGCAGCTCGTACTTCAATGCGCGGACCATTTGTCACGTCGAAGCATTGCGTGTCAACGTCTATACGTGACTAGAAATCCAGCATCTTTTATTAAATTTTTTTTTCTTTTTTTCCCTCTCTCTCTCTCTCTCTCTCTCTCTCTAAGACGCTTACTCAGTGATTTTATATTTAAACGCAAAGAAACTTCTTTCGACGTCCAACTAATAAAGGCTCTGTTCAAAACGTTCAAAGCAACGTGTTCCTCCGTCGTTAATTTACTGTCAGAAAACGCTTCGCGTTGTAATACCAACAAACCTAAACTCGTAACCTGTCTCGGTCCTCGAGAACATGAGCATTAGATGAGAAACGAGGACAAGCATTACTCATCTAAACAATAAAGCAAACAAACAGATGTATAATCGATTAAAAATTACGTTTATCTTTGTTTATTTTTCGCTTTTTTCGCTTTTGGAAAAGGTATGATCTCTACGCGAATTTGGTGATTTTGTGACTCGACAGTCTTGCCTTTCATATTTTAGTTTTAACCCACTAAAGGCGAAGCGATGATTTATCCTGATATCTCAGTTTCCTCAAATTTTCTAAAATTACAGAATTGATGGTAAAAGATGCAAATTTTTTTGTTCACAGTCTTAATTGTAAATAGAACAGATTGAAAAGGATTGCAACTGAAATATTGCATTAACGATACGTTATTTAGTTTAATGGATTAAACGCAACGCAACACATATGGCATATGCTGTGTTGTAATAGTCATTAATTACGTTTCATTAGTTATTCATACGTGAATATTCATGCGGATTTTCATGCATTTACGCGAAACCTGAAGATACAATGAGGCAAATGACATATGTATTTATATAACGTACAAAAAGTATACAAACTGTTGGTACGCTCGTTATAATTTTTAGTAAGTTTAGTGACATACAACTGTATAATTTAACGTAATTGGATACAAAAAGAATTTATTAGAACCAAAAAAAATATTAAAGAATAATATTTCAATATCTCCAATATTTTTAATACTATGTAATATTTTTCAAATGAAAATGCGTTACCTTATCGTTTCTCTTCTCAAAATCTTTTCACGAGGAAGGTAATTGCCTTTAAATTGAACAACCCAGAATAAAATAACTAACTATCAATTAACAACCCTGTTAATATTTCAACAGATATTATCAAAAACATACACAATTTTCAAGCGTGCGTTTATTTTTAACGTTCAACGTAATTTTCCAGTCGTTTTCATAAACTGATAATTATTACAAGAAAGAAAGCTCAATTAAGAAGAAGAAACAGCACGGCCGATTATTATGCAGATGTCGAAAGATTACAAGTTTCAATCGCTGATCGAAGAATTTCGCAATCTTGCTGCATCGCTTCCACCTACCACAAATGAACAGAACGAAGGAGTCGCCGTTTCGTCGGAGACGGTGTAATCGCGATAGACGAAAACCGAGCGGCAAAGTCTCGACTTAACGAAGCTTGGAATCCCGGGTGTCTCAGGTTGGCGGTCAGGACCCAGGCACCGTGGATGCAATTACCCGAGGCTTTCCTCTTCGCTGGACAAGGAGAATCTCCGTCCAAGTCCGGGGAAGTTTGGCGAAGCTCGAGTCTCAACAGTCGGCGTGCCGGCCGGATACGTTATGCCAGTTTGACGTAATCCCCGTTGCCGCCGCCGTGGTATCAGACGGTCGGCAAGTCGGTGGTGGTGCGGGACCGGTCGTTTCCGGTGCAGTGAAATTCGCGCTTCACGGCCGAGCCAACTCGCATGACGCGCGGTAAACCCCGCGCTGGCCTGGCCTCTAACTCGCCCACGTATGCACCGAAGCCGCACCCATTGCTCCGAATAGTTGCAACAGTCGCTTCAATTCGCAACTTGCGCGAACGCTCGCTCCGGAATAGTTTCGAAGCTGTTTCCACCACTCGGTTCGGTTTCCGTGCTCGGTTCTCCATTGCGCGCAACGCGTCAACCTAACTCGTAAGATCGCCTTCTCCTCTCTCTCTCTCGCTGCATCTCTCTCGGTCCGGTAGTTTGCCCGTAAACTAGCGTGGGATCGGTGGGCCGCGCGTAGTCGAGCGGAAAGCCGAGATTGATTTCCATGGTAAAGTTCCGCGTTACCGGTTCTTGATTAGTAATTGCGTGGCCACGATCGATAAATTCGTGGAACGCGAGACACGGGAACAGCGTCGCGACGTTGCAACGTATTATCGGCGATTTTCTGCGTGCGCTTCGCCCTCGCGGATGCCTGCCAAGAGGGGAGGGAACGATTCACGGAGATGACGAGGAGTCGAGCGATGAAAGCAGCGACTTTTTTTGGACGTGCGAATGAGAAAGACGCGGTGCCTCGCGAGATGAAAGAGGTTTCTCTCGCGCGTGTCTGTGTATTATGGATTTCAGAGGAGGGTCTTTTGGTATTTCTTTTTTTAAATTTTCATTCCGAATACTTCTTTGAAATACTCGCGAGAGAGAGAGAGACAGGACAGCAGCTTGATGATTATTCAGTACTTTGATTGCAATCGGAAAGATTATTCTATCAGTGGAATCATCTGTGATATACTGTCAAATCATTTTAAAACATTTTATATGGGTTGTTTTTAACGTCATGTCAAAATAAATAAATGATTATGGTACAAACACTGCTGTAACACACGAAAATAATGTCAGCTGACACATATGAAAAATGATTTCATTTAACTGAAGATGTTTTTATTTAACAGAAATCATATGAAAATATGCTTATCTTACTTCAACAAAAATTTAGCCTGTGTTAATTTTACTGTAAATGGAAGAATGTTAGAAGAATTTTTTTTTCATTTCTCTTGCTTAAAAATAACATTTTACTAAAAAAAAAAAAAAAANATTCCACGATAATTAAAAGTATCGTTCTCCACTCTCGACATTTCCAGGGCACGCGTTTCTTTCGGATCCGTAATCTTGCCAATAGGCGAACCAGTTTCGAAGCCGGGTGGACTCACTGAAAAAGGCAATTAACAACCGTATATCTACGAGCGAACTTTCCATCGATAACGATCGGCTCTCGTATAGGATTGCAGTTTACACTGTTCGTTATTGCGTCTGACTTGAAGAAAACACGGTTGGGAAACGATGTTATCGTGCCCGGTTCCGTGAGTACTGGTTACAGAAACTTTGGTCATCTTCACGTTACCGTGAGGCGATTAGGTTAACGCGCAAGATGGGGCAGGGTAAGGGATGGCGTACAAATTGGCTGCACACCCGTAGATCGTAGTCTTGATTTATTGGTATGCACTCCGATCGGTAATTGGGTAGCACGCACTAAACTGCTTAATCAATAATCTAGGACGATCATCAATCTATAATAATAACGACATTACGTGTAGAGACAATCTATGTGCCGTGAACGGTGGTGTCTGCCAGCATCTGTTCGCGCTACGTGACGTCTAAAATGATACTCCACCCCGGTGTTTGGCAATTTCAGGTCGCCTGATCTCGTTGTAACTCGGAAATGGAGACGATCCGTTTCTTCTCCGGAAAGAATTCCATGTACACGAATACACTTCCGTTGAAAATTCTTTGCCGTTGGTAATAATAATCTTTTTTTAAATTGCATGTATATTCGATAATACGATTATCAATATAATTATAATACAATATGTACATGTATTTTATTGTACACTTCTCAGATACTTTATTGTATAAAGTTATTTAATTTTATTGTAGACAAACTATATGTATACACTTGTCCTGAGATTTTTCATTTAATAGTCATTTTTCTTTTTCTCCATTCTTTTCTCTTTTTTATGCACAACCGTATGAAAATATAAAACAGGGAGATTTAGAGGAACGAAATTTGATAACAGATTACGATCTTTATGATCGTTTCTTTTCGCTTGAATTTTCCGCTGAATGCATAAAACTGAATGCATGTATATTGCGTCGTGGCTGTTAAATCTTTAATAACCGCGCCGCTCGTTCGACGGAGATTAACGTTTTCGAAAAATATATATCAAAATAAATATTCGCCGGCTTACGGTCATTAAACGGTCTTCCAGAACGGCGTAATTATTATGAGTTACTGTATTTTTTATTTTCCGCATTAAAAAAAAACTCATCGTCAGTCGTTAATCCCTTATAACAGACAATGTTTTTATCAAATATTCTGAGGTTATAATATATATTCCCTATTTTTAGCAGTATGCTGTCGTAATAAAAATAGAAAAACATAAGAGATATAAAGCATTAAAAATAATATAAAATGTAACAAAAATTATTCGACGTAAATTGAAGGCCGTCGAGGGATTAAATTCGTCAGTGCGAATGTCCGGAAATAAAAGAAGAACCTAACATAAACTTAAACGAACTTCCAGCTTAACCGAAAACCAAATTAAACTTCATCCTTCCTAACAACTCTCACGAAATAAGTGCTTCG
>NIPQ01089990.1:46859-69349 GCA_002806875.1 Lepidotrigona ventralis hoosana
ACCCCAAAAAAAAAAAAAAAAAAAAAAAAAAGGGAAATTACCATTTCTTCTAACTTTTCGTTCTTCCAGAAAAATGACCGCAAAACGGATTACGACCGTCGTGCAGCCGAAGTTCAATTCGACTGGGTTATAAATTTACTGTAATTAGAAATTTAACGATCGACCATTCCACTTAGCCTGTTGCTGGAAGCCAAGCGACGTCAAAGTCGTTTCCAGTTTGTTTCTGCATCGAATGAAGTCCCAGTGACTCGGAAATTCATGAACGCGACGAATCAACCAGACGGACAAACAAACTGTTCAAAGAAATCGATCACCTAACAGGTAGGACGTTAGAAAGTGTCGACGGAGAGAAATGGCGTAGTAGTGAAGGTTCAAGCCGTATCCATTTACAAGTTTCAAATCGTTCTGCCAGCCGAGCCTTTTGAAAGAAACCTTTTACCATTCTCAATAGACGGTAAAATTCTGAAACGCGCTTAACGGCAGCGTGGCTTTTAAACGTTAACATGGCCACTGGTACAATGGCGGGGTCGCATTATGCTTGAGGACCGTGGGGTGGCGATGACGAGGAGAGAAATGGGGGAGAAGACAAGGGAACGAAGAGAGAAAGAAGGTGGAAAAGACGAGGACCGAGCGAGGACGACGATGGTCGCAGAGAACAGGGAAGAATTGCTCTCTTCCGTCAACGCCTGCCACTTGGAGCCATCAAGCTCCATTTTTCCTCTCGTCAAGAGAATTTAACCCTAGAACGAAAGCCGCTAATACTTGTCCAACTTCGTCGCCGAGATTGGATACGTCGTTTTCACGATGTATCGTTCCCTGGTGCTTTAACGATCGTCGATTTTTCGATTATCTCTCGCGGCTAGGGATCTATCTCGATTGGATAATTTTTTCAGGAGGACCGGTGGTTGATTCGATTTGTCATCATAGTCGGCCCGTACAGCGTGAAATAGTGGTTGCTACATTGCGAATTTTTATGAGAAATCATATTCTTCGAGAATATAATAGGATAGAAAATGATTTTATAGACTATATTCTTGGAATCTAGAGTCAAGTCTATTACGTGCATTCTGTTCATTTTTGTACTCTTCAAGTTTGCTACAAATGCAGGCGACGTTCTGTTATTCTACGAATTCTATTCAATTGAAAGTGAATAAGTACATAAGTACATAAGTAGTAAAATCAAAATCAAACAGCAACATATATTCCCAGTAGATTGTACAACGTATTTTACAACGTTTGAGAAAAAAAAAAAAAGAAATTACGCACAGGGTAACATTTAACACTTTTTCTCGAAATTCGTTGTCTGATCGAAAAGATCATTACCTACTGTACACGCGTGATACGCCAGGGAAGACTCACGCACCCTTTAGTAGCTAAATCTTCGGAAACTGGCGTTGCCTGAAACATATTTTCATTCGATTCGCTGTCCTCCGCTGATAAAGTCAACCATAACTCCACGGGTCCGGGAAGGTAGCGGGGAAAAAAGTTAGATAACTGGCACAACTCTACAGTAATTTCACACCGGCGGGACCATTTATGGATCATTTAAGGAACTCTCGGTAGGTAAGAGGATAAGAGGGCAGCTACCACGCCGGGAAACGAGTAAAGGATATTTCGGGGTGTGTTTTTTATTGAAATGAGCGCATCTGGCGTCCAACGAGGGATTGGACAGCTGAGCACGCACTTTTTTTCCTCTTGGCTGTCCTTTCGATGCCCCAACGGAGACGGCCGCTGGACCTTGCTACCTTCTCCAAGCGAGAATGGAACTTCTCGAGACCCCACCATGGAAAATAAATCCCCTTATGAAAATTCGAACACGGGGTCCTGGTTTTTCTTTGGAAAATTTATTGGACTGCTCGCAGACCGCTGACCGCGCTGACCTTACCTTTCCCTCGCACTTTGTCCCGTGGTGATCTTGTCCAATAGTCGAGACCCTAAGAACACGTAACCTTCGTTTTATCGATTGTAAAAGTAAACGCTCGGTCGTGTCAAAATCACCCGAACGACGATATTCCATGGCGCGTAAAGCGAAGTATTTTCAACCGCGCGTGAAGCAACGTGTTTCACGAGGTGTGAAGCGTACTTGGGTCTAGTGGTAGTCTGATTGAAGTCTCGTGACACGCCATGTTAAAACTTTGAGGTGAACGAAGGTCTAGAACCTGTTGGTTTCATATAAAGGATTAAAATTGTTTGAAAAAAAATTGCAAAAAAAAGATAACTTTGTTTCGTTAAATTGACAAGACCATTGCTATAAGATTGAATGTACACTTCCTTTTTATTCGACGTTTTAAATGAAATATCAAGTCTTAGAGAACACAGTAATTTCCCGATTATTTTTCGGTTTTCGCAACTGTCTCGAAACTTGCGAACAAGATTATAGATATATATAGATATATATACACCTTAGCCTCTTAGCGAATACCGTGGAGCGGTTTAACGCGGCCGGAATTTATGAAACAATGTAATTTCATTTGACGAAGGCGTACGAAGGGAGGAGCCCGTATTTTACACGGTGTCGGTCATATTATAAATTCATGCGATATTTCGCATACATCATATCGCCGGCTGCATACCGTCGACTTTATTCCCAGCGCAAAAGTGACTGAAGGACGTGGGCCTTGAGCGTGAACACTCTTGTCATAACTTTTTAATACCTCTTAAAGACGACTTTGTAATATCCTGCAGGATATTAGGGCACGCTTTAAAAGACGAATAATATCGGAACGGTGAATATTCTCCCCCTTCTCTCTCTCTCTCTTTCTCCTGTCCCACTCTGGCTTAGTCCTTGCGTCCGGACGCTGCGTGCACGCTCGGTAGACTCCAACAGGAAGTAGTTAAATGTTACCGGTGTCAGGGCATGGCCTTTGTACCACGGGGAGAGTGCTCAGGCTCCGTGGAGTTAGCCTGACTGGCGGAGTACAATAAATTACATAAATGAAGTAAGCCCCTTCCTCACTCAAACGGACGTCTTGCCAAGTTTATAACTTAATCACTCGTGCTTTTCATGCCGGCGGAGAAGCATAAAGGTCGAGGGACCAGCAGTGTGAGTTGCAGACGAAAGTGATGCCAGAGGGAAGGATCGCGTGGAAGAAGAGGGGGGAGAGAGGGGACGATATTCGATGTGAAAAGAAAGATATTCAAAGAAAGTGAATCGAAGAGAGAATTTGATCGGAAAGAGAAGAAGCAAGAAGGAAACATAGTTTGGAGATATANATTTTAGATATATTATATATATATATATATATATATATATATATATATATATATATATATATATATATTCGTATATAGTATACCGGGTGTGCCGTTTCGATTAGAGGTCGGTTAATTTTACATTCTGCGGCGATGTTGGGCGTAATACGTCCGTCAATTCGAACACAGAATATTAAATTCGACACACACACACGCCTATATGGTTTTAGTACATTTTAGGTATCATTGCCTATCTTATTTGTAGGTCAGTCACTATTTGTGATACTAAGTGTAACATGTATTTCGGCCTGAATATAGTCCGTTAAATTTAGAAAAATTGGCTGACCGTAAAATCGATGAATTATAAAGAGATAGATTTTTCGGACTACCGCCCCTCCTCGTAATTGGTGGCATTAAAGGAGCAAGTTGCTCGGATAAATCGTTAAAAGCGTTTTATTAAAAGATTACGTGAAAGCGTAACACGTAAGAGAGTTTTCGAGATTTTTCTCCGTTTCTGCTGGCCAGGCATTAAACCGTTGTACGGTTCATGCGAAATGACCATTACCACAGGAACCGCGCGGGAAGTGAGAAAAAACTAGACGCGGCGTTCTTCGCCGCACTTTATTTCATTCGTTCGCCGCCGTAAGCTCGCGCTCCGTACGAATAACACATTCATCAATTTAACTACTTTATATTCCCTTTATTCCTCGCGGAACCACTCTCCGTGGAAAATCAAATAATTTCCAGGGGCCGAAGTTTCCCCGTGCATTAGCATTCCCGGGCCGGCAGCCGGGAATAAAAGTAATCCCGTATATTACTCTCATTACGGGGCGAACTTTGATCTTTCCAGAGGTTCGCGGCCCGATCTTCTCGCATATTAACCGAACAGTAAATAAACAAGGATGTGAAATTAAGACCGATCGATGTTAATTACACGGACAAACTGCAAGAGGGATAACGATGGGCACGTCGCCTCTCGGTTCGAGCGCAGGTTCGCCGCCCGTGGCTTCGTCCGTGGATCCACGACCGCGTGGAGTGCACGGAACGAACCGTAGTTCCAACAGTAATTTAATTCAGCGCGCGCCGCTCCTCCCTCAGTTCTATTTCCGGTGTAAAATTTAAGAGAGGGAAGAGAACGCTCGAAGAATCGCGAGCTGTCGGCTCGCATTCGGCTCCGGTATCCATCGGCTGTGTTTAATTACGAGTCACCCGGAGTAGTTTCGCCTCTTCTCGCAGACTGCTTCAGCACGGAAGCACTAACTCCTGGTTATCTTAAGCGACATCGCGCGCTGGATTCGTATAACTCGCGCCCGCCGGATAACTTGAGCCTGAATTACTACGCTTCCCGCGTAAGGATGAGTGCTGACGAAGGGATGGGCTGGCGAGGAAAGGGGGAAGGCAAGGGCGAGAAGAAAGTCAGCGACGCGAAGGGGCGAGATTAAAATCACCTGGAGACCAATGCAAAGTTTTTAATAACCCTTGATGCTTGATTAAGTTATGACTCTTCGCCGGCTCATCGTACTCGTCCCCTTTCTTCCTCACCGCGCACCCCCAACGTTTCGTCATCCCTTTTTCAACTCTTCCTTTTCTCTCTTCCGTCTCTCTTGCTATCTCCCCGTTCCTGGTTCGTTCTACAGTGAAATAAATTTCGAGCAGAAATGCTTAGACCGCGTTCGAGTGGAACGGATAGCTCGGGACAAGAAAGGGGTTGGAAAGGAAACAAAACTCGTCCGACTCGACTGAATTAATGGAAGATCTGACGGGATAGTTATTTCCGTGGCACCAGGGTGTGCGTGGAATGTTACGTTAACTCGGGTTTTTAAGCACGACGAATTACGTCGAATAAAGGGCATTCATCGGAATTGTGCCACGTGTTTAAAGTGTCGCGTAAAATTGGCGCAAGATTTGATAATCCTCGAGAATTGAGAATCCTCTCGTCGCGCTGAGACGGTACGAATAACTATAGGCTGTTCCGTGGATCTTGTTAACTCTATCAGTTCAATATTTTATCAATGAAATGTCGTTCGAACTAATATATAACAGATACAAAAAAAAAAGAAAAATAGAGAGANATACAAAAAAAAAAGAAAAATATATAGAGAGAGAGAGAAACGAATGAAAATAAATTTCCATTGAAACAGAAGAATTTAGAATAGAAACTGCTGTGCAATTAACTTCGATTACATTGTTCTTTCGTACAGTCTCGCTTGGTAGCAAAGCGAAGCGCCTTTCATTATGGATTATTAAACGACACCTGTTCTTTCTGTTCCAGGTTTTGGCTTCGTCACGTTTCAAAGCGAGGACGTGGTCGACAAAGTCTGCGAGATTCATTTCCACGAAATCAACAACAAAATGGTGAGTCCATTCTGGCAGAAGGCCTGCAAAACCTGTTCGCCGAACGAAGAGACCATCCCATTCTCCTTCTCTTGTTCCTCTTTTCCCCCCTCTTGTTCCTATATCCCCCCCACGTGGCCACAGAGGTGGTATCAAACGGTATTTGCCTTCCGCTCTTCGTCTGCGGATACGGCGTCGAGCGGAATTAATTTTCCGTATAATTGAGAAGGGCTGCCGTGGTTATTTGCATTTGACATGCACGCACGCGACATACACGTAGCACACACACACACACACACACACACACACACACATATACGCAGCGACGACCACGATTGAGCGTGTGCGGATCACACACTAGAAGACGAAACGCGGTTTCTCGAAAGCCCATCACAGTAGAGATCACACGGGTCCTACGGTAATAGACAGTTCTGTTTGTCGTCTGCTAGCAGCGAAATACCGCTGACGTCGATCAAGGATTTAGCGAGATGCCACTTCTCGTTACACCATAAATCCATACGAGCTCTCCGAGCGATTCCCCAATTCCGTCAATAACTGAGCAACACCATCGTCGTGGTATTAACCAGAGTATAAAACAGTAGTCTATTTGAAGTGATAATATTAGAGCGATAGATCACATTGATCAGCTGTCGGCGGATTACTCTTGATTATGCGCATCAAAGCGCGTGATCAAGTATACATTCATAACGAGGATGTAACGCGGTCTAACGAATTATCGTAACCTCGTTTGCTACCCGAACAGAAGATCGAACGCGTTTGTCGTGGGAATTCATGTTCCACATTCGTTAAGGCTCACCCTTGTCAGACGAACGAAATAACTGCATTACTAGCGAAATTCCTACGTATATCCTAATTTCTCTGCTTTGGCCTTACGGTGATATCGAATATACTCTCTACTCTGAATTTAAATGCATTCAAACTTTACTTAATGATCATGGTCCGATCGATTGTTTAATAAGTTCGGCCTCAGAGCTCTGACACATTTTCCCAATATCATGTGCAAAAGTATTTAATTTTCTTCTTTACTCAAATTAGATATTCTGCTCGCTCAAAGCAGTAGATAGCGAAGACAACATCGACACGAAAAATCATATTTTCAGTACAATCAGACTCGTGGACTATTCGAGAGATCCGCCTGATTCCTGATATAAAGACTCAAGCATCTTCCCTAATTCTTACATCCTCCCAAAACTCAGGTTACCCATTGATCGTTCCCTGTTGAACAGAAAATTTATATTTTCAGTAGAAACACAGAAACAGACTCGTGGACCATTCGACAGACTCCTAATACAATAATAAGACTCAAGCACGCCAACCCCCTTATTCTCCCCCCGTATCTTCCCAACGAATCTCCCAAATCTCCAGTTGTCCATCGTCCTCACACCACCCAGAGCTACTCGACTGATCGTTCCCTGTTGAATTTCAAGGTCGAATGCAAGAAAGCACAACCGAAGGAAGTGATGCTCCCGGCGAACCTGGCGAAGACGCGAGCGGCCAACCGAGGCGCTTACGGTGAGTTGGTGATGGTCGCGACACCCACCCCCACCACCTATCGTTACGCGCCGTATCCCCTTCCGACGGCGGCTGCCGCCGCTGCACATGCAGCGGCTGCAGCATCCGCCGGCACCCCACACCACCACTTGCTCGCTCCGATAGTCGCTACCGCTGCACCGAACGCGGCCGCTACCTACCAGTACGCTGCCGGCGCGACCGCACCTGCGGCCGCCGCCGCGGCCACCACCGCGGCTGTCTACGATGTCAAGAGGGCCCTCGCTGCCGCGGCTGCGGCTGCGGCCGCAGCCTCCTACAGGCCTCATCCGGTCGCGGCCGCAGCAGCCTCTCGAGCAGCCACTCTCACTTATTCCATGAGCGACCTGTTGGGCGTACAGGGCCTCGACATGGGTGCCGTTTACCATCCGATACCCACCATCGGACTATGACCGACGATACTCACGCCCCTTTCCAGGCCTCAGTAGAAAGGCTGCGTTCTCGTGGGGCATTTGTTCGTTTGAGTATTCCAACCTTCGTTCGTTTTCGTTGTTCCATCGTTTCGCAGGCGATTTACGGTAGATGCTTCNTGTATAGCATCATTTACCTTAATAATAATGCGTGAGACGTGTGTCCTAGAAAGTACGTACTTTGCCCGAGAGGCTCAACAGTGTCAGTTTCGTAAGTAGACCAGATCTTAACATGCGGTTTATCTTTCTGTTCACACCTTTTGTAATGCTTTTGTTGGGCCGGATTTTGATTTTGTTACCACCACACCGGGAGGGGGGGACGGTAGCGTTGCGCCTTCTTTGTCTAGAAACAGAGAATCCAATTAGAAAAATGTGCGTCTCTTTTCCTTCCCCTTTAAGAACGTTTATGGGCGCGCATTACGCAAGTACACGAATGAAACTGAAAAGAGAACAAAGAGAACAGAAAAGAACAATAAAAGAAGGAAAGAAAAAAAGGAACAAAGGAGAAGAAAATGAGAAGAAGGAAAAGAAAGAGGACGAATGTTTGCGTTCCTCGACGAATAACGTTTCTTATACAACATTCCGTGTCATTATATGTATGTCTCTCTATATATATATATTTCTCTCTCTCTTTCTCTTTCTCTTGGGAAACATCGAGCATTGAAAAAAGGATGGAAGAAATAACTATAAAATTCGGAACGAGTAACTCAATGGGATTCTATGTTGGCAAACCTATCGGTGGAACGTAAATGTTAATCGGCCGGCAACTCCATCGTAAAACTCGACCGGAATGAGCTTTACACGCTGCTCGAAACTGCAAGAGACTATTAACGTTAGTGTCGTACGTAAACGTCTGCTTTATACGTGAAATCGATTTGTTGCATCTGAGAAAGTACACGTACATTCTATATTATCAATATTATATTATATACGTAAACGTATTATTGCATATAATAACAAAGTCGCTCCGATTGTCAAGTATAATGCAAAAATAAAATACGCGTATACATATTACAGATATTTATATAAATAAATAAATATATATATATACATAAATATTATATATACACGTACATGTTTAATATTCGAATGCATTTACGTATTGCACGACGTAAATCAATATCTCCATCTATATGACAGTAAAGTGGTATTTAAATAAACACGAGATAACGTTCGAAGCACATGCGAAGTTTTCAAAGAGAGAAATGAGTCAGTAAAGAAACGGAAAAGAAAGAAATGAAAAAAAGAGAACAGAGAAAAAAAAATACGTACGAACGAAAGAAACGAAGCGAAAGAAACGATGTCGCACTGAAACGATATATAAAATTGTGTTGCGTGCTTGACGTAATCAAAACCAGCCCGGTAGAGAGACTTTAGGTACGAAATCACTAATACTATTAATATGTATCAGTGTATCTTTTAATGGCTAGAATAAATGCTCTTATACTTTTTCCATCTGCGTATATTGTGAGAGCAGCGTCAATATGGACACTAGAATAGTGAAACAGTAGTGTAGTATTGTGGTCGGTGTTTATTTTCAATATTGTATCGTCGATCTAAGTGTGGTAGTGGCGTCGATAATGTGTCACGCGCTTTGTACGAACGAAGCATATCGGACAATTACAAACTTCGAGTTACTATTTTCCATACTTCACGAAATTTCGTGACATATAGACGCTAACGCTCAAAAATTTGGAACATGTTGAGATTTGAAAATAAATATTATTTTATTCGCAGTTATTATATTTTTATGGATTGACTGAGATTTTTTTTAAAAAAAAGGAAGTTGAAATTATGATATTCTGAAGAAGTTGGTTTCGTCGAAAAAAGTCGAAAGATACTCGAAATTTTTGAGCAACAGTGTACAACATTTTTTTTATTACAATGGTCATTTGTAATTAATTGAAAAAACTTACAGATTTACTTCAACGGCATGTCTTCCTCGCGATCGCACGACACATTATCTGCCCTTAGTCTATATCTAATAAGCTATATAGTCAGCCTAGCAAATATTACTTAACGGTAAATGATTAACCAATACCTTCAAGGCTACAATAACCATAGATCATAGGAGGGTTTATTTTGTCGTAGAATTGAAAACACCTCGGCCGCGCGTAGTTACTAGTACCTTGTCACAGAATTTAGTCGATGCGCTATATAGTCGATGCGATATACATATTTATAAATAGTCAAATCTTAGTTGTGTGGTCTTTTCAATTAGTATCAAATTATGAAATTTCATGGATGCCTTTCTCTCTCTCTCTCTCTCTCTCTCTCTCTAACTCTCTCTTTCTCTATGTACTCCATTCTATTTCTCTCTGTCTTTCTCTGTCTATTTCTATCTGTCTATCTACTTCTTTGTTATATCTCCTACTCTCTGTTTAACCTAGAACGCTTTTAATCCGATTTCTCGTTTCAATCTATTTTACTTTCTAATTTCGTCTTTTCTTTTTTTCATTTTTTGTTTGGATCATTACTTTTTTTTTCTTTTACCCTTTTCTCATTGTTTGAAACACCTAGTCATCCGTTACACTCGAACCGTTCGTACCGACGAATTTCTGCAACGCTTCGCTTTATTACTTAACTTGTCTCCATGTACATATTTTAATTGTCTACGCATTACCTTTGCCTGCACGAAGAAAATTATTGCACAACCATGAAAATCAGTTCATCAGTTAGACGCTCGCGAATTGAAATTCACGATAGTCCTCGTCATAGTCTCGCGTGACTCACAAAACCACGCCGCCTTCTTTCTTTTCTTAGATTCAGTCATCTGATTTTATTTTTTCCTTAGACGTGAATCGACCGCCCAGTACTTTTCTTCGTGCTTGGTTGCAGAAATTTCTACGTTCAGACTTACGATTTACCGTATGCACTGACTAATCGAAGCAATTGAACTGAGCAAATGAAGGGAAAAGAATGACGATTCTGTGAAAAAAAAAGAAAAAAGAAAAAAGAGAAACTTTTCTTTAACCGATACTCGATCAATCTCGCAATCGGTATTAATGTGATCTGTTTTTCCTTATAGATTTTATGTGGTCCCTGGGAGCATTACCTGATGGTGAGTATTGAAATATGTACGAACACGTAACAACAAAACGACTCCAATGTCCAGTGACATGCTTACCATTCCGTAACGACGTTCAATCACGTTTGACGTAAGACCGTCGTTGTAATATTCACGCTATGGTGAGTATTGAAATATGTACGAACACGTAACAACAAAACGACTCCAATGTCCAGTGACATGCTTACCATTCCGTAACGACGTTCAATCACGTTTGACGTAAGACCGTCGTTGTAATATTCACGCATCGATCAATCACGAACGAATGAATCGGAATCCCGTATATTCCGCCGAGTTTTCTCGTTTTCGTGTCGCGTGCACGATTCCACCTCCTGTACAGATAAAATCGTTTCGGTCGTTTCGCTCTGCGGGCGAAGCTTCGCCTTTGTGAAAATACAACCGTAGTTCATTAACGTAATTATTCGGTTAACTCGTCGTCACGCGTCGTTCGATGTTACATCGCGTCTGCCCCATCGGAGTATGCCCGATGCATTAATTTCACTTGAAATTAAATCGAANATGGTGAGTATTGAAATATGTACGAACACGTAACAACAAAACGACTCCAATGTCCAGTGACATGCTTACCATTCCGTAACGACGTTCAATCACGTTTGACGTAAGACCGTCGTTGTAATATTCACGCGTTGATCAATCACGAACGAGTGAATCGGAATCCCGTATATTTCGCCGCGAGTTTTCTCGTTTTCGTGTCGCGTGCACGATTCCACCTCCTGTACAGATAAAATCGTTTCGGTCGTTTCGCTCTGCGGGCGAAGCTTCGCCTTTGTGAAAATACAACCGTAGTTCATTAACGTAAACGAGTTTTCTCGTTTTCGTGTCGCGTGCACGATTCCACCTCCTGTACAGATAAAATCGTTTCGGTCGTTTCGCTCTGCGGGCGAAGCTTCGCCTTTGTGAAAATACAACCGTAGTTCATTAACGTAATTATTCGGTTAACTCGTCGTCACGCGTCGTTCGATGTTACATCGCGTCTGCCCCATCGGAGTATGCCCGATGCATTAATTTCACTTGAAATTAAATCGAAATATCATATGAAAAACGAACACGTAAGGATCTCTTGTTTTGTGGAAATCGTTTGGCCAGTAATTTCATAGCGTTTCCAATCGAAAATCATTCCGTAGAGTAACACGGTACGTACTTGGGAAATATTTTATGTAATGTACACTTTACAGGGAAGGGAGCATGTAGATGGTAGTTGATAGACAACGTATTTGTAGATAGATACGTAACTGATATTACTTACCACACTCTACGATCTATGTACTGTAATATCATGATTAATACAAGTTTTAAGTTAGAAAATCCTTGGCAGTATGGTTACCAAATGAAAAAAGAAAACCTTCCTTTCGGATCAGGTTAAACCTCAAATGGTATCGTTAGGTTGTAGATGACTGTAGTGTTTTATATTTAATTTTATTTTGTATTTTATACAATATGTTCGCGATAGATGTGTTAGCGATGAAATAATCCTAAATTTTTATCAATGATGCCATTCAAGATATTTCAGATATTTATATTCGAGATTAACAATATTTGAATATTTATGCGAAATTACATAATTATAGTTCGCGATAGATGTGTTAGCGATGAAATAATCCTAAATTTTTATCAATGATGCCATTCAAGATATTTCAGATATTTATATTCGAGATTAACAATATTTGAATATTTATGCGAAATTACATAATTATGTAGTTGTAACCAAAGTGAATGTGTTAAATGAAACATTACAGGTAACGATACTACCATATTGTTAATTGGAAAGTTAACAAACGCGCGCTTGTATGAGAATTCTGATTGACAGCTTCGAGATTAGAGAATAGTTGTAACCAAAGTGAATGTGTTAAATGAAACATTACAGGTAACGATACTACCATATTGTTAATTGGAAAGTTAACAAACGCGCGCTTGTATGAGAATTCTGATTGACAGCTTCGAGATTAGAGATAACGAGTACTAACCCTCAAGTTTCGCTGGTAAATCAGAATAGGTCGGATAAAAGACTGCATAATCCCGGTGTTAACAACGTATCCACACACGCATTCACACGCATCGTTACACGATTGCGACACGAATCGGTCGAACACGCTCCATAACGTTCGCTCCACCCGGCTCCTCGAAAGTTCTCCGAGTGCTTTAGAGAAGCAGGCGCACGGGAAAGGAAAAGCTGACAGATTGTTTTTCTCTGTTCACAGGTTTCCCAGCGGCGGCGTACGCGGCATACGCGGCAAGCCGCGGCTATTCTGGGTACCCTAGTTTCGGACTGCCCTACCCGACAGGTAACCACCTTAGCCTTAACCACCTTAACCACCATAATGCGGCCCACATCGCGCCCTTGAATCTGAACTTGAACCTGATACAGGCGCAGCCTGCCCCACATCATAATCCGCCTACCCCCACACCGCTCTTCTACCATCCCAATTTGGACCTCTACAACGCCATGCCTCTGTGAACTAACTAATTATATAACGTGTCTAATAACTAATCTCGACATCGAGCTATGCGCACATATCTCTAACCAAAACAAAGGAAACCGCAAAAAGAAGAAAAGACAAAAACATAAAAAAAGAAAGGAGAACTCATCCCCATTGCTACACCATTTTACTAACTGTGCTCTCGCTGTCGCTACTCGTTGTCCTGCTCGTCGTCGTCGATTTATAAGCACGAGAATCGAGCGGGTTACACGTGGGTGAAACGGGAAATCAAGACGTGGGAGGAGGGGGTAACAACGTCAGAAATTAGCCTCGGTTCGAAGGAGAGGGCACGTTACCTGATCTCGTGCGCACAAAGGTCTCGAGAGGGAGCCTTTGTTGCGAGCACCGTCGTGTCGCGCCCGCTCTCGGTCGAAATTCGTTTCCGAGAACAATCGCTCCTCGAGCAGCGTTAGATTCGCAGCTAGACGAATTTCGAACGATTGGTTAATGTCGAAACGGGATTTCCAAGTGCTTCTTCGAAGTAAACGTCGACGCGAAACTCGATGACACGCGGAAGACGAGAAGACGATCGATTTTTCTACGAACACATTGCGTTGAACCGGACGTTTCCTCGCTAATTTCACCCAATTGCCGTGTATTTTTTTTTTTCTTTGCTTTGAACGCGAGAAATTTCGTAGATGCGCGAGACGAAATGCGAAACCGAGATCGCAATGTGTTAAGAAAGTCGACGCGTGTTTCGTCGATTCAGACGGGACGTATCTTTTCGATCAGGCGACCTGTGCTTACGAGACACGGAAAGATATTGGAAAATCCGTTCTCGCGACGGACTTCCGCTCTCGACGACAGGACACGGCGAATTAAGTGATCCAATGTTGCGTCACAGACCGACGATTCCCCATTCTATCGGGAACGATACGGTTGTGCGCTCTGTACGTCCAACGCGAAGGACGTTGTATATTATTCAGCAACGTTTGCTCGGACTCTGGCGGTCCTCCACTTCCGGGACGAAGTTTCGATCGCCGGAGCACCGGGCAACCGGTCCCCACTCAATACGAAAAGAGTGGTGAATGTTGTACAAAGTCACTATAAATTATCGTATCGATATTATCTTGTCGAGTTTAAGATTTAAGAAAATTCAGGCGATTCTCAAGGAGATGCCGATTCTCTTTAGCCAATTTTCTACCCCGTTCCGTGTTCATCGGCGAGACATTTTAAAATAGACGGTCGATTCATCCTCCGACGATTCACGATTTTTACTCATTATGGCGTGTGTTTGTTCATTAAAATTCGAAACTTTCTGGCGTAGTCTGTGTAATCGAATAGGAATTATATTCTAACGTTTGTCCAACGTTGCGAATAATTTCTTCGTGGATCAGATGACACACTGATATTTTTATTATTTTTCATACGATCCGTGAAGAAGCTAGCTCCAATGCTTGCGATACGTCAGAGTGTAATCCACATTGGGCACGATTTATTTTAATCTTAATTGACAAAGAGACACTTGTAGTCTCGCCACTGACCGATTTGTGATAAGTTTCGCAAAATGCTGGAAATTATGGGAATAATATATATATAACGAATGTATTTATCCAGCAGTTATTTTAAAATTCCGCTGAATATATTTCCAGGCTCGCGTGCAATATATTTGTACTTTCAAAATACTTTGCATTGCGCAAGATGTAACGCAACAATTCGTATTCTCGATATTCTTCCAGAGAAATGCGCGTAGATGCCGCGGTAAAAGTGTAGATCGAAAAAAAAGGGAAGGAAAAAAGAATATTGAATCTGGTGAATTAGGACGAGATAATGAGAGGCTGATGTATGGGAAAAGTTACGTCGTTAAACCAGCCCTGCGTTTCTTATTGTCTGCGTTCGATAGCAGCTCGTGTGCCTTCGACTGTCAATAACAAACAGCTTCGTTGGTACGGAATTTTCTTTCAGAGCGCCAAGGCTTTGCGATCCGCGAAACGCTTTAAAATTGCTTCTGCTAATCGATTAATCAATTTCAATTACTTTCTCTATCTCCTTTTCTCTCTTTCTCTTTCTCTCTCTCTATATATATCTCTTTACCCCTTAACAATATAAACCGTTAAAGCGTACGTCCAATCGGATCGATCAGGTTAGATGGAATACTACCTTCTGTTAGTAAATAAATTATAATAACTGGCGATTCCGCTGGAAATCATCGCTGCATGCGGGTGACGCATGCACCATGATCGACTCCGATATATCTCGTCCCTTCAATACACCACTTCGTACGAGAACGTACGGAGCTGTCGAATTTCAATCGCTACGGATACGGTTAGTTTAAATCGACTCGGCTCGTCGGATCGATCGTAATTTAAGATTAATCGTGCGGTCGCGGAACGGGGGTAAAATGTCATTGTTAATATTACGCGAAGGGGTAAGCCGGGTGGCGGCGTATCGATTGCGAACGATATGCGAGCGAACCGCATCGCGGTTGACCCTGCACGCATAGATATACACAAACGCAGGCTAGAGCAATTAATAGGAAACGTTTGGAAAATGAACGCGTCCATAGGTCGGGCGTATCGGCTGATCTAAATCGAACCGGTTGATTGGAGGTAGTTGCGGGCAAAGTTTTCGGGGTCAAGCGCCCTTCATGTCGAATTCGGACTCGAAATGAAAATCCGCAGCACCAGCGCTATCGGCCGGGGGAAGAAGAACCAAAATGGAGTTTCCAGCCCGTGTCGTTTCCCTCCCGCCGGTAGCCGGCCCGCGCTCCATCGAACTCGGAATTTCGCAGCAGAGCCGGGGAAATTGTAGCGCTTATTGTTCGGCTTCGATCGGCTCGCGAGACGCGAAAACGACCCTCGAGAATTTAAAGCGGTCATCGACTAGTCCCATCGATTTGCTACCTCGTTCTATACCTTTCCCTTCCTTCTATCTCCATTCCAGCGGATTTTTATTTCTCTCTGCTGTACGTTTGCAGTCTCGTTATCGTATTTTCGTTGTACTCTTAATTTAATCGGCACACACACACACACNATATATATATCTTTAGAGTGAGACCGCAGTTTTTTGAACGCGTACGTAGTTGAATTAGAGAGTTTCGACGTTGAAGACATTTGAATTTATTATACTACATATATGTACTTTTTTCACCACTGTTTTTCCATGCCTATTCCGTACTGTCTCGAAGGTTTACGATTATTATCGGTGTTATTCCGTTCCGTTGAGTACGTGTGTGTAGTTTAGGATGTGCAGAATTGAATCGTGTTAAAATTATTTCCCTTTTGTTGACGCTTCCTGTTCTCGTCGGCTGCACGAGAGACATAACCAACTAACAGCCCGCTGTTAATCAACTTATTAACCGTCGACGTCACTGTTGATCGAGCGCGTACGTGTTAAAATTATTTCCCTTTTGTTGACGCTTCCTGTTCTCGTCGGCTGCACGAGAGACATAACCAACTAACAGCCCGCTGTTAATCAACTTATTAACCGTCGACGTCACTGTTGATCGAGCGCGTGATTCGTCCAGTGTGTTGCTTCGTCCAGGCTGTACGCTTGAACATTTTTCAGGGTAACGAAGGTGCTTTTCTTTTTTTTCTTTCGTTGCACGAACGACCGATCGCCACGATCGCTGAACGCTTAAATCATGCATTAATAACGATACACGATGAAATCACGTTGCGTTACGTTTCAGATAAATCGCATATTGAACGCTTTCTTTATCTTCTTTCCTCCTCCCTCCCCATCTGAAATTTCTTCCGTCAAACTTAAGCAATCGAGAACCATAAAAGTGCGCTGCTTCCAAAAATTTCCAATCGTTGAAATTTAATCGAACGTCAGTTTTTCTTTCTCCCGTCGCTTACGACGATCCACGTTGTATTTATTTCCCCTCCGCTTGCATTGCCAACAACGCTTTCCTCGATCCTCGCCGATAGTTTAAGAAAACGTATTTTATCAGTAGCGCGAGACATCTCCGGCCACCCAATCCTGTCCAAGGGAAACGAATCCGTGCTTGTGCTAACGCCATACTCGCTATACCGTACGTAGGAATGTATAGAAATATCCAGTTGGAGAGACACGTGCATTTTATTGCCCACTCTTACAATCGCTGGGCAGTTCGTATCGATCGATTGGGAATAGTTTCGTTCCCCTCGAGTGTCTTGCCGACCATACACTCTCGTTTGATTTTCACTATTCGCTCGCTTGTTGATTCGAAACTCGAGGGTTATCGTTTCAATGTTATTCTTGAAATTCCTCCTCGTCTTTATGTCCAAGTCAATTTCATTGATCTGACAAGTTTTAACGCAACAGCAACAGAAGCAACGCGCCCGTGTCCGAAGCTGTTCGAGTCAACGTTAAATGGATTGAAAAATTAATCGACGATGTAGCGGACGACACGGAGGAGAGTTGGCCGGTCAGAATCATTCGCCTGTCAGAACGTCACAGTTTCCTTGCTGGCCGATATTTCATATCCCACGAGTGGATTTCGCGATGCCGACCAGTTTCCCTAGCAGTTATCCAGACTCTCGATCGTATCTACGTCAGCTGGAGATACACTCGAAATAGATGAACTCTTGGCCTAGATCTTTATACGTCGGACGTTTTCGATGGAAACGATCGAATCCCATGAGCGCTAAGAATTTCGCTTCCAGATGCTACCGCGTGCATTCGAGCACCTGTGCATTTCACCAACTATTGCTTTTTCCATCGTGTGCACAAGCATTTTTGGATACCATAGGCCCTTAGGCGCTATCGATACTCTCCCCCTTTCTCTCTCTCTCTCTCTCTCTCTCTTTCACCCTCGTCGCCCGCGAAATCCAGAACCATCGAGCCAGCCAGCCATCTCGACATGGCCCCCTTCTTTTTACGAAACGTCCGATAAACGTCTGCGGGCGAAGTTTCCCTGTTCATTCGTCACCAGGCCCTGACAGCGCTCCGATTTTCGTTCTTTACTTCTCGCGTGTCTCTCTGCCTCTCTCATCGCCATACTCTCTCAAAGTTCCACCTCCATTGTTCGAAGAACGGTGAATCAGGTTCGATTCTTCTTCTTATCGCGGAAGAACGTAGACGTTATTGATTATAAGATTGAGACAGAATTTCTTCTGCTGTTCTTTTTTTTACATTGAAGCATTGCAATGTAATTTCTCAGTTCAGTTTATTACGATGTTTATTCCTAAGGTTTGAATTTAATCCGAGGGATAAGTAAGTTGGATTCGCACGATCAAAAGTAATTAGCTTGATTGAAGTCGGTAAATTTAAAAAAGGACGAGGTGAATGCAAAGACAATAATTCACCAGAACGCAATGTTTTTCAATTACTGTACATTGTCACATCTTTTTCATCGCTATGCCTTCTAGTGTAAAGTCAAGAGAAGTTGACGCGTTTTTAACGTTGCTTGGTCCTCAATGAGTTGACTAAGCAAAAAGGGTAGAGTTAAATTAAAAACTCCTAAACCAAAGCAATTTTTTCTACTCGAAAAAGAAATAAGACGTTTAAAAACTTCACAAAAACTATCAAATCCTGATTAATTGATAATCTCAATCTTATAGTCGCTATAACATTTACGTATTCCATGCTCCTACAATCGGATCGCAAGAGAAAATTTCCTCTGCGGTACCAATAAAAAAAAAAAAAATTGGTTAGCAAAGAGATGTTTCATGATTTCGCGAATTGTTTCTCGAGTTTTCCGTTTCCTTCAAGTGTTTCGTAATCCAGTGACGAACGCGTTCCACGTATACTTCTCTGGCCGTACTATGTATTTCCATTTACAACGGAGGATAGGTGGAGGGGAAAAAGATATGAAGTCACGTAAATCGTCACGCGATAGAGACACGCGGCGAATATTCCTCTGTAGCGTGGCAGTGGCTCGAAACTTCCGGCCAGAGGCCGACCGTGCCCGATAGAGACAAGCCACACCATTAAGCGGCGTGATACCCCATACAAATCACGTCGATCCGCGATTTATGGTCCGTTCACCCCCTCGTCCTATCGCGTTATCAGTCCTGCCAGTTACGGTTCCTGAAACGAGATTCCACACTCTGCGAAAACTCTGCTTTCACGCTGTCCGAGCCTGATTCTTTTCTTCCGCGTTAACGTCCTCATCCCGAGGAACGTTCCCTCCCGTGATTTTCCGTTGTTTTCTAAATTTGGAATTTATTCGATAATTGAATAGTATTTATCAATAATTTTACTATTTACATTTTACTATTTACATAAAATGTAATCACATAATGCTTCTTATATTTCAATTTATTACCAGGATCGTATTTCGATTTTCATTCGAAATCATTTACCACAGTTGATTTTCAAATTAATTTATTTGACGGAAATTTGTTAATCATTCAGTGTCTCTTAGAGTTTAACTTATTATCTAAGAATTTAAAAATTTACGAGATCGCACGGCAGTCTATTAATTTTCACGAACGAGTTCCTCCTTCAAATCGTCCATCTATTTAATTATAACGGGAAATCTATTTAACTCGTGTCTCCTTCGATCCCCGCGAGGCTCGCAATGTTTCATTTAACTCCCGTGGACTCGCTAACCATTTATTCGCACTCGAACGCCAGTAACCCAATTAACCTGCAGCTCGCTTTCACGACATATCGTAATGTTTTGTGTTATGTAGAAACTTTCAGCCGTTATCGGCGACCTCTTCTTACGTTTATTCCGTATCATCCGATGCTTATCTCTAAATAACCTTTTCACGTAATACGGTGATTCCTCGAAAGTAGATACGATTATGGCGTTATCATTTCACACTAATATCGTGTAATTATGTGCATGCGTGCGTACAGTTTCAGAACAATTACAAATTGAATTGCATTGATTGGTAGAATTTTTAAAATTGATGGTTTTTCATCGTACAATTGTTTACAAAACAATTTCCCTCGTGAAAAAGGTAGAATTTCTCTTTGCGAAAATTGAAAATTGGTGAAATTTTGCTTGTTAAATCTCTCTTGAATCAATTTCTAAAAATCAGTTCCTAAAATTTATCAATTTCTAAAAATTACTGTCTTTCGAAGTCGAATATTATCAAAAAAAGAAAAGAAAAGAAAGAAAACAATATCAATTACCGTGCCCGAAAGAACGCATCGATAATTCAATTCAGGAGAGAGAATATCCGAAGCGTATGCGCGCACATAAATATACACTACTGACAGATCGGACATTTTCTTTCATTTCCGCCCCTTTTCGCTACAACCCAGCCCACTTGTCCGAAACACCGCGCTACCATCCTGATTTATTTTTCATCCTGTTTACCCAGTATCGATGACGATTCACCCCCTCGAATCCCCAGTAAATCCATGCAAATTTCGAATCAACCAGCAACGGCTAGCCCGGGTCCCCCGAACATAAATCCAAAACGGTGGCCACGATTTGCGCCGGTGTATTCCCATTTTCGACGGGTCGTCTTTTCTCCGCGTTTCATCTATTCTCTTCGCTTCCCACGCTGCTCTTACGCTGCGCGACACGCTTTGCAACGAGTCCGCCTTTCGCGGACCATTTTTTACCGACTTTAAACCATTTTACTCGCAGCTCTTTGTGCGATATTTTTTTTCCTCTTCTTCTTTCCTTTCTTTCTTTTTTTTTTTTTTTTTTTTTTTTTTTTTTTTTCTTTGATTCCGAACGAGTAAATGCTAGGGGCAGCGTAATGCGCGCACGTAGGCGTCGTGTTTATTTCGCGAGAAAAGCCAACCCGTGGAAAAAATGGCGAAGAGCATGACGTCAGAACGTCCGCATTCATCACGTCGGCATAAAACGCGTCGGTGTTTATTTAACCGGTTTTAAAGGATCTCCGATTTTTCTGCCGGCTTTTCTTACGACGAAAATTCTTCCTTCACTTTTTTTTTCTCTCTTCTTTTTTTTTTGTTTTTGTTTTCTTTCATTCCCCCTTTCGCTCTTTCTGTTTCACCGAAACGAATTCCGTGTTATCGAACGCGCCGAAGTAATTAACGCGCGAAGGTTATCGCGATTGTCTGCATTTCGTGAGATCGATGCGAATTCACCGCGAACGTCGGCCCGATATTTGTCAACGACCCGGTTTTATTTTGGTCACTGGTTTTGATCAAAGCTAATTAACGGTTCCCGGCTTTGTGCTTTGTAATTATGATTGGAGAGTTGCTGGACGAAATGGTTTCTACGCTGTTGGCTTTGAAGTACGAAGATTTCATAATTAGGAGTGACCTTTCACAAGTTCGAATAAAGCTAGCAAATAATCAGAAACTTATTTTTAATCGGAGAACAATTTCTCCGAAATATTAAAAATTTCCTCGCATTATTAAATTTGGAATTGAACAGTCAGTTTCCAATATATTCCGCTCTATTTCCAATAATCATCCTATTAATATTCCATAAACACACGTACTTCGATCCAACAACGTTTATGTCTTTTTTCTTTCTTACTTTCTCTTCACGCACGTGAGTCACGTGTATCTGTATCAAATCGTTGTCGCCGTTTCGAAGAGAAAAACGCAGCCAGATCTACTTCACCGACGTAACGAAATTTCACCACTCTTCAATTCGCGAAGTCTCAGGCGACGAAATTTTCATTTCCAAGATTAATTTTTGATTTATTTCACCTCGAGCCACACCTATCTTTTCTTTTTTTTTTTTGTTTTTTCCCACGTTCTCAGCTCTCTTCTTGTTCTTTATTAATGTCAGGAGTGCCGGCAGTGTACTACCACGGAACCGGAAGTGAGAACGCAAGCCGCGTGTATACGGAGACACCGATGCAACACGTTCAGCGGACTGCGCTCCGGAAGAAATGTATGAAGTCGACATTCACTTTGGACTGTGGAAAAAAAGAAAGAATACACCTTCTTCCCTCTTTCTGTCTGTCTGTCTGTCTGTCCGTTTGCCTTTGCCTTTCCGCTCATATCTCTACATTTCTTCATTCAATTCTCTCTCTCTCTCTCTCTCTCTCTCTCTCCATCCATCTGTTTTTACATCTCTCTGTAACACATCTATTTCTCCTTTCGCCATCCTCCTCTTCTTCTTTTTCACATTCTCGCGAAACATCGATCATTATCGTTACAGTTTATCGGCGTTACGAAACGTTTCACCGATGGTCTCACCATTTCGTTCGCCAAGCGTTTCTGAAGGGACGGACGAGCTGGAGCGTTTCTGTTCCGCGTCATTGATCGCGATTCATACATTTCTGCGTTCGTCGATCCCGCGAACGAGAAATAACAGCACGGCGAGACGCGTCGATTTCGACGAGTCTGCCTGCCGGTCGTGTACCAATCGATCGAAGCCATTGCTTCTATTATCAACGACAAATATTTTACGAACCCTCGGTGACATCGATGATGCGATATTCGGTCGTTCGTACAGTTTCCAGTTCGCGTATTTCGAGGAGACTTGCAGGTAAATATCGCGTAACGCAACACGGACGAATGGAAAAGGGTTGCTTAAATGGATGATCTATGGTCGACGAACGTTTTGCCATGTTCGAATATTTCATTGTGGCATTCGTGGTGTTT
>NIPQ01089991.1:0-11556 GCA_002806875.1 Lepidotrigona ventralis hoosana
TCTTTTTTTTTTTTTTTTTTTATCGGCAATCGTCGATGTTGAAGGAGGTGAAAACCAAAGTTTGACATATTTTGTCAAATATTCCGGAAATTATTGAAGATACAATTTTTGTGCAAATTGATGAAACTGCTGTTATTTTTAATGATGAAGTTGACGGTGTGTACGATTTTGCGAAAAAACCATTTCTTTAAACAACATATTTTGAAAAATGATATTTTTTTTATACATTTTCTTGAATATTTGTTTATGAAACTATATATTCAAACCTAAATTACGGGTAAATTGGAATTTTGATTTTTGCATTACAAAAATATTCATTGATTTGACAATGTACAAATGCAAATAACTAAGCAGATACTTCACTTTGAAGCCAGTTTCCACGCGACACAACGTACTCATGAACTAGCAACGTACTCATGAACTAGCATGGCATTATTTCACATTTGCACGAGTTATTTTCGTTTATTTTCAAAATTCGAAAACTTTTGTTTGTCAAGTAATATCTGCATTAAAATATTATGCGATTGCGCGCAAGTAGTAAAAAAATCATCTAAATTCTAAACATTACATCTTCAATGATCATCTACAATCTGATAACGAAATTTTAATATCACTATCATATGTTAAATCTAAATACACATGATTCATATGATAGTAAACTTCTACGATTAGCTACAGAATGACGTTCGATCAGCATCGATCTAGTGTTTCGAGGCCAAATGATGTAACACGCACGATACGATTGTATAAAATTTAATTATTTAATTTAAAACAGGATAAGGAAGAAAGGAAAGAAAAAAGAGGAGAAGACGTAGAACGACGCCATCTTGAAAGAGGTGGAATTTAACAACAAAGTCGAGTTCTTCGAAGCATCTTGAGCCGAGGATTTCGTGTGTCTGATGGAATTTCCTCGAGAATGGCCAGGGAAGCTTTCCATTCTTGCCCGAGCATATACACAGCCGAGGCCTGGCTCGGGTTCCTTGACCTACTTGCGCGCTCGAAAGAGCCGACTTTCGGATTCGACGACTCGTCTCGCCTCCTCGACGAAGAAGATACACCGCGAGGAGGCCATTTCCACGACGAGAAATGTTGTCGCCCCGTCTTCTTATTGCACGCAACACTGCCACGAAATTTCGGCTCAATCTTCGACGAAAAATTGAATACGAATCGATACGAACGAGAGTCCGAACGAAACACATTTACCCTTGTACGATACATCCGCACGTGTGGGAATACGTTGCGTATTCGTTGGAATTCCCCGTATAGTTGGTATATTAAGTGGAAGCTGAAAATTTTATTTCCCGAAAGGAATTTGTCATATTACGTTGCACCGGGTCGCAGGAATGTGATAAATACACTGCCCTCCCGATATTTCGATTTTATTGTCATGCTTCGTGATTAAACGAAAGAATTTTAATATGACGTAATTGAAAATGAACTTGTCGAGTAATATTTTTGAAAATAATACCAGAATGACGATCGATATCCTCGTGTTTAATAAATTTCGATGCTAAATACGAAGACAGTGTTGGCGACACTGGTGAAATTGATTGACAACTGCTTGTCCTTTTTCTCCCATCATCTGTTGTAGTACATTTGTTGGATTTCACGTAAAGAGACAACACTTATATATAATTTTAAGAGGGTTTTATTTCACGTTGCAATCGTGATCAAGAATGATGTTACAAGATCTTCTTTATGGAAAAGAATATTCTTTTCTTTTTGGCACGTCTTTTTATAATCTATGGTAAATCGAAGGGAGAGACAATTGTTCGCTTTAGGAAGACTATTACTGAACCAATATCGTCAACACTTGGTCATCCAACACAGTGTTTGTAAATTTCTTTTCTTGAGATTATTTAACCTCCAATTGAAGTAAACGACAATTGTTTGAATTGTCTCCTGCTAATTTTGTTAATTAATGGATTTGTAGTTTTCTAATTGACTACATTATTTACATTTACATTGACTATATTCTTGTGCATGTAGTACTTTAAAATTCCACGATGTGCATCATCCACAAAAATAATAATCGATCAGACTTCGACACAGGGACACTTTGCTCATTTATTACAAATTACAAACAAATTAAACTGCACTTTGCAATCAGATTTTTCGATTTTCAACAATCGCGTAATAATAAATGTACAATGAGGCAAGTGATTGGCAACGAAAAAAATTCTTTACAGCCGAATATTTCGTCGGCTAAGTAAACACAAGACGTAAAAATCTCATAAAAACCGATCGTACATCTTTCTCACGATTTGACGGCGGTGCAGAGATCAAACGAACGTTATGCAAGTACAAGTGACGAATGGAGAGAACGTCGAGCCGCGAACTAATGAAAAGGTTGAAGTGCGGCCGACAATTATAGCTGAGCATTCTCGATGAGCAGCATCGGGGGCTTTCAATGCGCCATGAATCAACGCCAGTCATGCGGCATTTACCACCGGCCGCATTCCTCCGTGTTAAACGCACCCCCGTCCACCCACTCTTATCATTCATTTCCCGTTGCAACTATTTACGCCGTTTCCTCTTATCGTTTTACTTATCTTTCACCGTATCGCGCCAATTTTCCAACCATATTTCTCTCCTCTCTCTCACTCCCTCCCTTCTTTTCTCTGTTTCATGAAAGTATTACGCTTTAACCTAGATTGAATGCCTTTTCCGAAACGTGATTTCGCGGAAGTGGAAATTTCAGTTCAGTTGTTCAATTCAATAACGAATTTCTTGCTAATGAAGAAGAGAAATTTGTAAGAACCTATTTCGCTCGGTTTTCTAATCTCCTTAGCAACTCCTTCCCTTGCGATGACATTAAAAATAAAAGTAATTATTACAAACTTGTACATTCATATTATTAACGAATAAAATGAGAGTAATGTTGATATGAATTAAATACAAGCGATACGCGAGTAAAGTAATCGAGTAACTGTTTGATATACAATGACTCTCATTAATATTAAACTGTTATAATTTTATAAAAAAAAGTCTTTCTAGCTGGCCTTTTTCCAAATGTGTCATTCACTTTATTCTAAAATGTTTTTACACTACGTAGCGTAGTGTGTGAGGATACCTTTCTTGTTGAAAATGCTACAAATTATCTTAATATGTAAAAACATTCGAGAATATTTTTTCACGACCGAGTCTACATTGAATTTGAAGATTAAAGCCTCTCCTTTATAACGAACTCAGAAAACTTAATATTTTGCCATTTTATCGAACTTCGAACATTAGGCGAAAATTCAAAAAAAATCATTGTACATTTTCTTCTAAAACAAGCTTGAACAATCAGATCACAGAATGAATTTGCGATTTAAAAGTTGATTTCTAAAAAAAAAAAAAGTACTTTTTGATCGATTAAAATATTAATATTTATTAATTAAAATATTAATATTTTCGAGAAGAAAACTTGCTGCTAAAAGTGGAGACTTCAAGCTTGAAAATAAATAAGTTCAAGTCCATTCTACGATTATTGTATTTTTCTCTTTTATTGCATTGAGATTTATTTCTTTCCTTGCAACATTTTCCATACTTATTGGTTAGCGTCTGAATATCAAAAAAAAAGTATGACACACACCACTTTCATTTTCCCAAAACGATCTCTAGAACTATTTGAAACTATTCGGAATATATTCGTGTAGGTTGAAATTTTCGCGAGACTGAATCGTGGTTTAATTCGATACCAAGTCCGTGGATCGTTCACGAGCGCTTTGATTTTACAACGCCTGGAAGAGGAAATTAATTTCGCGATATTAGACGGGGAGCGGAACGCGCGTTTCCGTAGGGAAAGCAGGGAGTTTCGTTCGAACGTTTCGTTATACACGACGTCGTCCAATTTAACGATCGTATTCTTCTACGAGATCGCTTCGTCGCGGACCATATATATATATAGCTCGCGGTATGTAAATAACGGTTACGTTGGACGAGTATCCGCCACGAGTTTCCGGATATTACGTCGGCGCCGCGCGTCGCCAGAAACGACTTTGAATTGCGATTCGACGTGACCATGCTTCGTCACTCGAGACAACGGAAACGTATTCGTTTTATTGAGGCAATTTCGCATGCGATCGAAACTTATGAAAATTTGTCCCCATTCGGCTAAGTACTATATACGATACACGATTTGTTCGATAAACAGTCTTTGGTAAAACAATGAAGATAGAATAATGAAGAGAGAGATACGTAGATTTGTTTTTAATAAAAAGGTGCATGAAAAAATTCTATAAATCTATCTGGTGAGAAAAAGAATTGGTTTAATTTTAAAGAATTAATTTTCAATTAATTATGTAGAATATATAGAATTATTACAGGATACTGTAAAATTCGTACATTACAGATATGTATATATTCAGAGAGTCTTAGGTGAAGTTCAATTGACAAATTAACTGTTTGAGTGTTATAATTAGACTCGTCGGTTTTTCTGCATTTATAAGAAATTTGAAGATGCAAAAAATGCAAAGAACATAAAGAACATAAAATACCTAAGGTATTTAATTAATAGAGAAAACAACTTTCTATATAGTTCCGTTTCTCTAAATTTCATTCATAAAAATATGAATTTGAATAAAAATTTACAGTTCTGAAGTGTTTAAAACAATCTGAAGTGTTTAAAGCAATTAATTACAAGATAAAGAAGATAAAGAATTAAAATATATTGAACAAATAATATCAAAAGTTATGTGTATACAAAGAATACATTCTTAATTTGTTCGATATTAAATTTTTATATGATAATTTTTAATGAGCAAGTTTTTTGTCTACAGTTTTATTATCTGGTGTTGAATGAAACGATCAAATTGTCAATAACTGGCATCTCTACTCTATATTGTGTAAAGTATCAATAATAGAGTAAATGCCTTCGTGTAAATTTTTAATCGATAATTCTCTCTTCAAATAAATTTCAATAGATTGATTGATAATGTCTCGAAATGTTATGCAATAATGGTCACCGGCGTCGATGAATATCGAAGATCGATAATGCCGGAATATCTACACATTGAAATTGTGTAAGTATTCGAGTACACAGTCTGTTGTAGAAGGAATTGGAGTCTGTCCGCGTGTACAACGGTTTTCTTAAATCTTGAAGATTTAAGAAAATCACCAAGATAAACCTTGAAGACAAAGAAAGAACTCCGAAACAATTTATGAACACAGTACATCAAAAATATGGTACCCTTTTTTTCGAAGGAACTTCTTCGAAGAAACCTTACATACGCGCAAAAAGAAAGGAAAATACGGGAAGAAAGAAAAATATGAAAGTGAAATAAGCTGATCAAAAGTATTCGTTCCGCGAGGAGATGTTTGTTCAAGCTTTCCTTATTTCCGTTAAAACGACAGCGAAAACAAACGGATGGCACGGACCATCGTCGTGAAAAATGCGAAAACATTACGAGGTTCTATAAAAAGCGAGGTGTTCTACGTACGCGTGTTCTCTGTGTACAGTCAAATGTTATCGAATGCTGCGAAAACCCTCGAAATGTTTGCAGAGGCAACGAATGTGCTGGATGATATTCACTCGTGCAAAATACACGATTCAATATCAACCATACATTCGATCGTCGCTGTTGGCATGATAAATTTTATCATTTACTTTTTAATAATCTGGCGAGGCTGCATGTATTTTCTTTTGTCGTAACGAATAGAATCACGCGTGTGCACGGGGAACGATTTTTCCGAGTGATAAATTGATAGTAGAACGAATTTTCGTTCTTCAATCTACTTTTGACGTTAGATTATTTACGGCGTTGGAGGAAATCATTTAAGTTAATATCAGAGAGAGAGAGCCATGTGTTCTCGAATTTTGTTTTACAGCCAATTTTTATAGAAAAGATTTTTACTGGGAATTCTTGTAAATCCACTTTTATATCTTCTAGTTTTTTTTTATAGTTTCAGATTTTTTATAGTTTTTTATAGTATATTTATAGTATTTTATAGTATATAGTATTTTTTATAGATTTTTTATAGTTTCAGTTTTTATAGATTTATAGTCCCTTTTATATCTTCTATTTTTTTCCTTTATAGTTTCAGAGCTTCTGAAATTTTGAAATTTCTGTAATCTTGCCAGCTCAGAAACTTTCGTAGCATTTTGATAATTTTTCTAATTTTTATAATTCTGCGCAGTTATACTAAATTTATGTAAATCCAGATTTCCAACAGCTCCCTTGAGTTATCCTAATTTTGGTGTATCTTCGAAATTTTTATAAATTCAAGAAAAAAAATTTCTGTATAACATCATGAAACTTTGGAAATTTCTAGAATCAACTTGGCAATTTCGAAAGTATTACAATTTCTTTAACCCTTCAATATAATTTTTAACTCATAGCAAAAGTAGAAATAAAAAAACAAAATTATCCTTGTGAAGTAAAAATAATAAAAATTCCAAAAAGGATCCAACCATATTCAGTAATTTATGTAATTCCTAAATTCTCTAAAAATCCATCCGAAAATTTCTTCTACCTGTTGAAACAGTTGAACCGGAACTATTTTTCCCCGATACAGAAATAGCAGAAATATTTTGGAAATTCGTTCACTCTGTCAGATTATACAGAGTGGAATGAAAAGTTTGTCCGTAGCTGTCATAAATGAATTCTATATCTTCGATTTGATGAGAAATTTCTTAATCATTTAACACTGCGGACGCGTCCTAACAGCGACTTTATGATTCTGGACGCGTGGATGTAATGTTTATATTTTAAATTTTCAGTTTTATTATTTAATTATTTAGACTCACACTGATGCTACAACTATGACAAATTAAATGTTGATGAAACCTAATTACGTAACGGAAATTACGTGAAATAGACATTCAGAACCGTAAAGTCGCTGTTAGCACGCGCTCGTCCGCAATGTTAAATAATTAAGAAATTTTCAAGAGAGCTATTAGATTGTGATCTAGGATTCTTTGGGAAAGTTTTACCTTCGCGATGAGTAGAATACAATGCAAGAAAAGGAGAGAAACTTTGACCTTGATATTTAAGGTCAAGATCAATTTTGTGGCATTTACACGTATTTCTATCAAATCGAAAATGTAGAATTCATCTATGATAGCCACGGACAAAGACTTTTTTTCCCCACCCTATACATATTCCAATCAATTTATCCTCAAACTTCGAAGCAAAGACGAATCGCGTCGCGGCTCCTCCACGAACAGAAGCAAAAGTGTTGGAGGATTGTGCTGCGTGGTAGTGTTTCGTAGAATAGTAACCGGAAAGCACTATAACCGCTTGCGTGGTATCTGGCGCGCATTTTTTTTTTTCAATTTCAATCGGCGAGCTTTTGATCGGTCTGGCCGGCCGATTTAAAGCAAACAGAAACGGTAATCGGTCTAACCGATATAAACGGGACACGTCTGTATGGACATCAACCGCAGCTATGGCCAATTTGTACGAGACTGTAAACAAGAACGGCACAAAGCAAATTCCGTGCGCCGGATACTGCGAATACCGGGAAATGATACGGCACCGATCGCGCCGATAACTTAAGCGAAAATTACCGTTGCAGGCCAGACGCGTCGTTTACCAGAGGCGCGCAACCGATTCTGCCGGCCACTTTCCTGCAATTGCGTTAATTTTATGAATCAAGATAAGGAAAAGAACGTTTTAACAGAAGTGATAGGGATAACGTGGGGCAAGTTACAAGCGTGTAAAATACAGGGGGAATGTAGAAATATATAAAGTTAATTTTAAGCCCTTTGTAATCGAATAAAATATTTGGTAAAGAAGAACAGAGAGAATAAATTGTCGTCCAAATAATTTACAAATAAACTATTAGGTTTCATGTGAATTCATATTCTTGTTAAATATTCCAAACTTCAGAGGTTCTTATTAATCATAGAATTTCCGCTTGTTAAATATCGTAACATTCGCTTTGCTTTGTAATTTCATATTTCTTTCGTATTTGATGTTTATACGATATTGTTGAATTATTCAGATTATTACACATCTTATTATTATTGAGCGTATGTTCACAAGCTTATTACGCATAATAATTCACAGACTGTTCGTAAAATATTTTCTAAGAAATTCTTTACGTATTCACCTGCGAAGTGATCAGAAAGAAAGAACAGATTACAAGAGGGAACGTAATGGATAGGGGGTCAAAGAGCAAGTTGAAGATAACAGAACGGGTTAACCAGGTTTATTGGGACGCTATAGGGACGGAAGGCTTGGGTTATGAGAACCGAAACCAGGTTAGAGTTCAAGTTATAATCTTAGAATTTCGTAATATAGTATATAGTCCATCCGCCTGCGGCGAAAATGTCTGTTAACGTATTTACAAAATCCGTCTTCGCTGATTTAATCGTCAAACGGCCATTTACTTTCGTCCCCCGATGCGACAGTTTAAAGTTTTGCAATTTAAATCGTTGCGTCATGAAAATTTTCTAATAAACAAGGTTTAACTCTCGAATACGAGCGAGAAATATTCAGCTGGAAATGATTTTTTTTCTCTCTTCACGAGAACGAATTGCGATAGGAGATTTTTACGTTACGAATGTTTAATACGAAGGTACGAATTGTTTTTCTATTGTAATTTTAATACAAAATATTGTATAATTTAATACAGCAAAATTTTTATTACAATTATATGTATTACAAATACATATAATTTTATACAATACAGTAAAATTTTTACACAAAATATTGTATAATTTAATACAGTAATTTTAATACAAAATTAAAACATGTTACTTTGTCAAAAAAGTTCAATTCTTTGTTTACAACAAAAAATATAATGATCATCCTACCTAGGCTATCATTTTTTAGTCTTCATTCTGTCGAATAAATTAAATTATTCGTACATCGAAAATTTTGCCTATGACTTTCAAATGTATATTATTATAAACTGTCTGTATCAAAATTCTCTATCGTAATCCCATATCACGCTGTTCCTAAATAATCTCCCTTATCCCTTTCAACCGCAAACTTTCCCCAACCTAAATTAATTAAATAATCAGCAGTCCCTGCACAATCCCACAATCTCTGCAAAATCAATAATTGAAACAAACTTTCATCAAGGTCGAAGGTACAATACTCGAGGACACATACATCCCTGTTCATAACTATTAGGATATTTATGAAAAGTTAGGCGAATTTTTACATTGGATGTTTGACTAAATATCAATATTTATAATTTATATTCATTTCTATAAATATTCTGAAATATTCGTCGAGCCTTTAATTGAATCAGAACAAATCAGTTTCAGATCTTTTTTTTTCAATAAAATTCACATTACGCGAATCCCTCGAAAATTTAATGTTAATATTTGCAATTCATATTCATTTCTATACAAATATTCGTCGAGTCTTCTATCGAATCAGAGTATAAAAGAAGTCTCAGATTGTTTCCAATGGAATTCAGAATTGGCAGCACTTCTAACCTTCTAGATAATTTTTGCGAAAATTAATTACACATGAAAAATTTTTACGTTGACGTGAAAATTCAAAGAATCCAGACTTAATTATCACGTTTCGCACGTACGAGAGTTTCACCATTTATTAACGGCACAGTATGCACGACAAAAAGATACCAAAGCAAATCCTCGATATAGCGAGATAGCGTCGTGTTGTCGTTTTCCACGGAAGAAAAACGGAAATAGGAGAACGCGAGCAGGAGGGGTGAAGCAGGAGCCAAGGAGAGGGGAAGAGGAAGGGCTGGTTTGAAAGGACTGGCAGGAGGACAAGGGGATTCCCAGAGCCACCGGCACTCGAGCGAGTCTGAACCATTACCGGCATGTTTGAGCGACGAGCCGCTTTGATGCCGAAAGCCTACTCGAGAAGGAGCTGATGGAGTGGCTCGAGTGGCTCCTCGAATGGTCCCTCCTTGTCCCAGCTCCTGAACCGGATGTCCACACAAGCATGCCCGGTCTGAGAGTCACGAATTTATGGCCGGCGTGCTAGACTAAATCGGCCTAGCGCATCGCCCTGTTCTCGATTAATTATTGATCGTGATCCAGCGCCATTGATGGATGGGCAATTTACACGACGATTTACGCAGCCCCGGGTGCAGAGTTTTCTGCGTACGAGTGTAATTGGTGGGGTTACTATTTAACGCTTTAACAATTTTTCGCCTGGAATACTCTTTATATTTTCCAGTATGCAAAGTGTTCCAGGATTGATGGTAAAAGAAAAGGGGGATGATTTCACGTGGAAAAAATGAATCGGAAAGAAAGAACGAAATTTTTTTCATTAAAACTTTCGTCCTTGAGGAAATTGAGGTTGAAAATTTATCAAGTACACTTGAATTTAGCTAAAATCGTACTGGACTAGTGCGAATAATCGATACGAGGACGCGCAGAAATAACTGGAAAGTGTGTAATAAAATTCTTTCATTTAAGAAAGTAAAGTTTTGAATGTGTTTTGTGAAATACTGTCTTGATACACGTGTATTTGTATGATCAATTTTCAAACTTGATTTTCTCCATAACGAAGCATTTTACAAATAAATTTTATTATTATTTTTGTACGTGGAATAATCTTCTGATAATTATTCTCTTCTGTCTAGAATTAACTAAATTTAAATATATACTAGATAAATTTTCGAAAAAATTTTATTCCTTCTTTTCGACTCATTTTTTCACGTAGAATCACCTCCCACTTCGGCTGCACTACTAATATTGGGACACCCTGTACATTTAAACGATTACAATTTGACGTCAATTTTGAGATATAATTTATCATCATCAATGATGAAGGGGAAATTTAGATCTCAAATTATCTTCGATATCCTTTAGATCTTATTGTAAGAGGATTAATACGATCTTTTTTTAAAACTGGCAAAGTAAGAAGTTTGGTGTGATATTCAACAAGAAATTGTATTTTACACGTACGACGTTACAAGTCACGCATGGTCGTTAATTATTCCTCATTAATCGCTCGAAAATTTCAACCCCTGATAATTTTCGAAATATGCTGTAGTACTGTAGAGAATTTCAAACATACATCGACTACTTCAAGATAAAACGAGGGTAAATAAATTACTATTTTAGAAACTATATAATTACCCAAGCTATCATTAATCTAATTATCGTCCTTAATGAAACATCAGCTTAAAACGAGAGAGCTCAGTCAATCGATAGGTTTTAACTACGAGACGGATCTATAACAGCGGAAACGTGACCGGGAACAATACGCCAAGTAAATTCTGAACTTTCCAATCAGAGCCAGCCTTTCGAAAAATTCTAGCTTTATCTGTCTCTGTTACAACGTCAACGAGCCAGAACGTCGAAAGATCGACGCTCCATTCGTTCCTTTTCCCTCGCCGTTTACGAATTCGAACGTGGCGATCGATTCGCGCGTAGATATGCACCGGTGAGCGAATTGGGGCGGGGGTTGGGAGGGGGGAGGGGGAGTCCCGGTCGAATAAAAATGGAAATCGCGGGGGCAGTTTACGCCGGGAATCAATGCAATCCCTTTCCGGATTAAAATTTTATTTGCAATTAAACGACGATGGACCCAGCTGTGTTTGCCGTCGCAATGATCTGTCTGTCTGATGAAACGGGAGGGAGAAAAGAAAAAAAAAAAAAAATGGGCGAGTGTAAAATAAAAAAAAAAAAAAAAC
>NIPQ01089994.1:0-19291 GCA_002806875.1 Lepidotrigona ventralis hoosana
GGAGAGGGTAAAACTCGATCTTTCTCGGATAGTCGGTGCTCCGGTGGCTCGAGCCCCGGAAACACGTATTCCACCGAGGATTGCGTGCACTCGCTGTTTCGTGTTCGATAGTCGTCGTCGTCGTCGTTGTCGTTGTCGTTATACGTTAAGTATAACGAAAATTCCTTTATACCACGGCGGGATTCGTGCCCACGGTTCAAGCCATCGGCGATCGCCTCTGCTATACGGTAGTTCGCGCGTGATGATCCGTCTCGAGATCGCGATCCCGCGAGTGTACAACAGGTGCGATCACGATCGTGAACAAACGTCGCGATTTCCTCGATGATTGCCTCGATCGTTCCGCTCGTTCTCCGTGAAGAGAAGAAGGGAATAGAGACGAAACGCGAGTTGTGCTTTCGGCTCGGGGAGGAGAAGGATTCCGACCCGACAGAATTCGTGGAAAACCCGGTGTATCCGGTTCATCAACGTTGATCGAATTAGATTAAGGTCAACGACGGGCTTTCGACGGGCCCGCAACAAGCCGGACGAAAGTCGCCAACACCATGGATTGGTGGCTGCGCGGGCGGATTATCTACACCTACTCGTTATGGGTCGTCTTCAAGGCAGCAGCTGTCGGCGGTATTTTCGGTGAGTGTTTCGTCATCGGTTTCGCTCATTTTCACAGAAGGTTTCCCCCTCCTCTTTTGACGGTTCTTTTGTTCACGGCGCGCGGTGCTGGGATTTGCGGCACGTGCTAATCCGGTGGCAGAGATGTGCTCCGTCTCTCTGACTCGCGATTACGTTTGAAATACCTTATCCTTGGTCGAGTCGTTGGCGTTGACCGTGGAACAGCGAGGTGGGGCCCGCTCGCTCTTTTCTACTCCATTTCCACGGAGGTATTGCGGTGTTCGCGTTACACAGAAACCAGAGACGCCTTTGTGACACAGTTATCCGCGAGAGATCGTTCGCTCGACGAGCTTTTTAATTACTTTTTGCAAATTACACTTTCCCTTTGCGCAAGCGAGAAACTAATTTCAGTCTGCCCGAATTCGCGTTTTCAAATACGTCGTGTTTCCGCGTTCTTTCTTTTCCAAAACCGTTCTGTTTGGTTTTCNTCGCGTTTTCAAATACGTCGTGTTTCCGCGTTCTTTCTTTTCCAAAACCGTTCTGTTTGGTTTTCCAACGTTCCCCTTCGCGCGGACAGACGACTGGGCAGGGGAGGGGGGCGGGCGAACACAACGACATTGACCGAGTATAAAACCGCTTTAACGACTAGCTACTCTTGAAACTAACATTATTGTATTACAACAATAATAACGGCCTGGGTGTATTGTTACGTTCGATCCGGTAAACTTGAGCCAGCTTGTCGCGAAGTTTTCCCGATAATTGGAACGCCGCGGCATTCGACGCGGGGGGAATTTTCTTTTTTCGCGGTAGCTCGCGCGCCTGTTTGAAAAGGCGGACGAGAAGAGGTATAAACACAGCTGGGGACGCGAACGTTGTTGCATGAAACGCGACTGGAAATTACTTTAACCTTTTCATCGGCGTGTGCGGGGCACAAAAGCCGGCGGTCGCCAGTCAACGACGGCCATAGTTAAATTGAACACGTGGTATTTTTTATGGATTACCTCCGGCGCGTTCTTCGGGGCACAAAAGAGTCGCGGCGTCGTATCGCGCGTGTAATTCACTCTGTCAGTAGTTTGGTTTTGTCGCGCGATTTCCTTCTCTTTTCTTTTCTGTCCTCGGTTCTCCACAGACGACCAACGACCATCACTGTCTAAATAAAAATGCTTCTCCAATTGTTCTTTGATCTTTCTGTCGGAGCCTCGAGATCGTCTTATCTTCGAATACGCGGCTTCGAATGATTGATCGCTCGAACGAACCTTCGCGCTGTAGCTACCTTTGGTTTGGTTCGGTTCTAACTGTGCGATGTACGATGAACGATCCGTTATGCGAATACAGGCAGCACGAACAAAGGGTAACCGTAACCTCGTCAGCGGCAGTGCCTCGTCTCGCATCTGATAAAGTTAACTGTAACGTTCGTAAAACGCACGAGCAGCCCGGAGGCGTCCGGAAGCTTCAGTTTAAGCGGCAGTTTAAACAAATTTTTGTTCGAAAGTACATGGCAACGTGTGTACGATCGTATACGATTGCGGATAAGACGGTTTCGCAACGGATTTACCCCGGGCAAAAGGACTTTCCTCCCTGAACGACGGAGAAATTATACGAAAGATAATGAAGTTTATCGCGGCATGTCCGCGACGAAACTATCGAGATTGTGTGTATATCGAAGCTACACCCACGTCGCGATCCAGCATCGTAATAATCTATTATCTCTAGCCGAGTGGCGCGCGAGTTTCCCTCCATATCGAAACCTTTACAGTCGCTAACTGCCGCTTAACTTTTCCCGACAGCCATCAGCGTTCGCCTGATCGACCGTATTTGTCAATCCGTAGGCGTTCGTTGCGTCGGATAGAAGATCATATTACCGCCGAGTTAATCGCCAGCTTACCGCTTGAAATTAATTAGCAACCGCGGTGAACCGCGTTTCCTATGCTTCTAAATGCCTGTTGCCTGTTTCGGCAGACGATACACCACAGCGTCGACCATCTCCTCNAAAAAAAAAAAAAAAAAAAAAAAAAGAAAAATCCGCGCGGAAATTTCGTCGAACGGTCAAGGGTTGTGAAGAGCGGAAAAAGGGAAAATGTGAAAACCGTGAGGGGCGGCGGACCTCGGCGAATCTGGCCAGAACGAGGAAAAGGAAGAATTTTCAACGTCATTCCCGTCTCTGGTCTAATAACGAGTACCACCGGCCACGAAACTTCAGAAATATGAAAACCACCGCTCGAATTCCGTTAATTGTCGGGGCTTCTTGTTGGAATTCGCAGCCAGAGCCGCTCGAGGGAAACCGCGGACAGAAATAATAGACCGACGCGCTGCGTCGCGATTACCACGGTTAATTGAAGTATGCATACAGGCTCGAAGGTAACTGCTGTTTAGCCGGATGGTTATCAAGAATCGAGGCAATGTAGTTGTGATGTTAGCGCGTGGGGAAACAGAGAGAGAGAGAGAGGGAGAGAGAGAGAGAGTCAGCTGCTGTTGATTGTAGCTTATTACAATTGATCTCTTTCTTTCCTTCTTTTTCTTCGTACAGAACGAAGGTTGCCAAATTCTCTTTTCCTCTTTTCCTCTGCTGATATTTTCTCTGCATTAATGAGAAGTTTGAGTATACAAGAGTGTACAAAATATCCCAAAATACACTGCTTTTGATTAAATTTAAAAGAGGTCTCTGCCATGCGTTTAGAAAAATATACATTTCCATAAATATTCGTCATTAACAGAATTAATGATGAAAGTCAATGAAAGTTAAAAGAGAAATCGTCTTGATTGAAACAGCCTCGAAACGGGATACAATTTTCAAGCATATACAATTTACCGTGAATTACCGTCTGTCTCGTCGAAAGATTAGCATCAGCGTTAACCTTGCCTCCGTTCGAACACGTTCGTAAATTCAAATCGCGGCACGTCCCCTTTGTCCCGGAGACCTGGCGGGTTCCGTGCCGGCACGGAATCAGCGTTGGGAGGACTATCCGAAAACAAGGAGTAGTTGAACTAATTGGACTCTTTGCCAGGGAGTTTGACTTGAAATTGCTCCGTAACGCGAGAGACACCGAGCGGAGGCGCGCTTAACGCCCGGGCCCCGCGCTCAAGAAACTGCAGTCGTTGCCATTTGATCCGTCTCGTTGCATTTAATCTGCTCGAATGTCGCTGGTTACGCAGCGCCCCGCCGCCCTTTAACAAAGAGCAGAATCAAATTGTTCGGAAAGGAAAATTTGCAAGATGCTTCTCTGCTACAGTTCAACCACTGTCACGCGCACGCGTGCATTCTGATCTCGGATTCGGCTAAGGGGAGCTCTATTAATTAAATACATCTGTTAAATACGTCTGTTTAGAATCAAGGTGGACGACCACAACGCGATTTATCACAGTTCGAGAAAAGTTGAAATTTTAGAACGACGTCGGACGACTGGTCGCGATCGTAAGGGTCGCCCGGTGAGTGAAGAGCGTGAAACGAGAGCTCGTTTTATCCGACTTCCGGCGAAATGGTCCTGACGCAGCCTGATCGTGCAGATCCCTCCGCTGTCCACGAATAGAGCTTCCTTCTTTCTCCTTTTTTCTCTGTTTTTTTTCTTTCTTTCTTTTATTCTCGTGGCGATAAGAGCCACAACGTGACGGATGTAACGACGGGCAACGTCTCTGTTTGCAGATTCCATGGTTGGAGAGATGGTCGTCGAGGCCGGAAAGAACGTGACGCTGAATTGTCCGGGTGTGACGGAGAATTCACTGATACTGATGCTGGAATGGCGGGTTAACAGCATGCAGTTGCTCGAGTACAGCAGCAACACCACCATCGTGTGGAACCATCAGAACAGGGTGTCGTTGTCGCTGAAGAACTACGCGCTCCAGTTCCATCCGGTCACCGCGCAGGACACTGGCGAGTACACTTGCTTGGTGAACAGCCGCAGCATGGCCGAGGCTGTCATCAGTCTGATAGTTCACGGTGAGTATATTCGTTCGTCTATCGTATTTAGCCTGTTAGCTCGATCTCGCTTCGATACGACGACGTGGAGACCTCGCTCCGTGAAGATTGTCGGTCGTTGATTAAGTGAAATAAAATGTTTCTAAATACCTAGCCAGAGAATGAGACCGTTATGTACTCGCAATATTCTCTACCTCTGTTCGTGGAGAAACGAAGCGGACGCCGATTGAAATTACCATCGATCGCGTCGTAAAAATAATCACGGAAAATCCTGGCCTCTCTCTCGATTTAACCCATCAGGGCCCCTGTTCTTCTCTCTCGCTTCGAGTCAATTAAAAATTAACCCGGCCGCGTACCGGCTTGGAGCCGCGCCAAACGAGCCAAATGGGTCAGTGTATTTGCGTTTTAACCTTGATTCTCCATAATTCTCGTCGACCTCTTTGAAAAACCCAGAGATTCATGTCTGACGACGTGACCGAACGCTGCAGCGCGAAAGACACGCGCGTTTCTGCAATTTCGCCTGGCAAGTGGATATTCGTCGCGAAACAATGGGGGGCGAACAATTCTGGCGCATTATGTAAGCGGAACGCGACTGGGTCATGCACCGTGGCGAATTTTGCAAGTCTTATTATTTTAAAGGGGCCCTCGAAAGAGTGGTCGGGTAACTAACGAAGGCAATTTTCGAGTCTCGGCGAGAGCGCGCCGCTCAGCCGTGCTCCGTAACCGAGCTCCTGGCAACTTCAATCCCTCGTTCCTTCGACGATATTGGATAAACTTGCGAGCCAGCTAGGGGGGGCTAAATTTCCGGCGTAATGTCAAGGCAATTTACATCGTCGTAGCGGATAATCGGAGGAAAACTACGCCGGCTTCGAAAGCTTTCGGATCTTTGCGCCGTTGCGATCGGGTTACTCTGCTGACGGTGAGCACGCGTCGATAAATCGCTTGACGGGCCGCTCTTTCGCCAAGAAATTCTCTTTTCCGTGGTCCTCTCGACTTCCCGAGAGCGGTCCGTAAGCGAGCACCGAAAGACGCTTCCAACTTTCGAAATGCGTTTCTTCTGTTTCTCCCGGTGTTGTTAAAAATGAAGAAAACTTTGCCGGTGGACCGATACGTTGGCTCTTAGCCGATAGCCCGGGACACACACAGAAGGAACCTCTCCCCGGGGACTACTGGGAATTCTCGACAAGTTGCGCATCGATCGCAACGTCCCTTTGAACCCTGCCGGAGACTGAAAACCTCTACTAGTTAGGGTACCATCCTAGGGGGGGGATGGCCCGGTGCAACGTCTCGACTTGGAAGCTAACCGTGACCAACGGCCATTGTTCCTCGTCCGGTACTTTCGTTGAATATACGCGAGGTAGGAAATTCATCGATCTATCACTCTCCTTATTTTTTCTTTTCTTTCGGACTTTGGCGCGTAATGGCTTCGTCCTTTCGTTCGTTCGGAAACGTCTGGCAATTTGTGTTTAACGAAAGCCGACTCGCTGGCAAAGTTATCCATAGAGTTTGCACGAACTTGGCGATACCGTGGAAAGAGCAAATCGCGGAAGGAATCGCGCGGGCGCGAAACAGATGGGGAGGAGAAAAGGAAGAGGTGGGGATAACGTGGTAGCACCGTTTCTTAACTATCCCCGTTGTCCTTCTAATGCTTTATTTTACAAGCGAGCTTCCTTCCCTCCACTCGTCGCCCCGAGTGTTTGCTCCAAGTATTTACAGCTGATTTGAATTCGTCACGTGCTACCTACCGCGTCAAAAGCTAACTTTTCCGAGCGTCCCATAGGCGCCGGAATCATGGGAGTTCTCGTTAAAACTTCGCCCCGCATAACTTGGCTTCGAAGTTTTGCAGTGGTGCGCGCGCCCTCGCGTCTCTCTTTCTCTCTCTCTCTCTCTCGGTCCTCTGAAAGACAGAGGGAGAAAAAGAGAAACCAAAGCCCCCCCTATCGCGTTATGTCTCGGTTATTTGCATTCAATGCACGATCCGCGACTCCATTTGAATAAGAAGTTTCCCGCGGTTGAAACGAACTGCCTCGAGGAAAAAAAAAAAAAGAAAGAAAGAAATAAATTCAATATTTTCCCCGAGATTCTTCCTTCCATTCGCCGACGTCCGGGAAACCACGTTTTCGTGGATGATTACCGATACTTTGATCAATCTTTCTTCCCGCGTTGGTTCCACTATCCCTTTGTCTACTGTTAACGCTGGAACTACCGAAATAGTCAAAATGACTAATTTTTGTTAGATATAGATATACAAATGTAGAAAAATGTGTTTCTAGATATTCAAATGATTTTTCTTTATAAAATACACGAATAAAAGCTTGTGCATTCCACTGTATTTTACAGTTATCCTATTTTACTCACTTTATAATATCACCGATAAAAATCCTATACTTTAATCCTTGGTAATCTTTTAGTTTTTTTTTTTTTTTTGTTTCAAGTCTGAATATTTCTCCAAATTTCCGAACGAAATATAACTCCGGTATTTTTAAATTTCAGAATCCTCGAGTAAAATTGAAATTTTGTCCAAAAGTGTTGAATTTAAGTTCGCACCCTTGACGTTTGATCTATCGCAAATCGCGTCCTCGAGCCACACCTTTCGCCGAGATGAAGTGACAGGTGGGGGCCCTTTCAGCAATTACGAGAGCAATTGAATCGCGCGGAAGACGGCGGAACGGAGCAAGGGCAAGCTCCCTTTTGTCGACGGGGTTAATCGCGCCGCGTTGAAAGTTGGCATTCGACAGGTGAACGGGTGGCGAACATTGAGAGAAGGGGGGTCTCTCGCGTTCATGCGGTCCCGATTTCGAATAGCGGCTTTTATATCGTATATTCCGCGTGGCGCGTGATAGCGTCCGGAATTCCGGACACGTAGCGTTTCAACGGTAACCAATATCCGCGTTATATCAACCATTAAAATGAATATTTCTCGAGGCGGCTGCGGTTTCACGACGCCTTCACTCCTACCTAGCCGGATACTCTTCTCCTCCAAGGTTCTCCTTGATTTTTCTGCCAACTTCTCCTCCTGGTAGCTGTTCCCGCGACGCGTATTTCTGTTTGACTTTTCCATCAGCGTGAATACCCTCCGCGACGTGAATCCAACGCGACGCGGCGAAACTTTCTTTTTCACGTTCGATGCGAAAATTTCACCCGTGAGCATCCTCCGAGAAACGACGATCAGACGCCACTGTGAGAGACGAACGAACGTATTCCGCGATCGATATGCCCGCCATCCCCGATTTCCCCCCTCGTCACTGCGATCTTCCGCTTTGCAGATTAATTCTACTTTTTAAAGCTTCGTTACGTCCGCTCCAACCCTTTCTCTCTTTTCCTTCGCCTTCCTCCTGCTTTTTGTGGTCGAAAACGTAGAGGTAGAACTTTACCAGTTTTATGGCACTCCTTCTGTCTCGAACTTTTGTGAAACGTGTACAGCGAGGGTATATATAGGGGATGGGGGATGGTTCAGTGTCCTTGAGTGGTCTCTGGCGGCACCGACTGTACAGTCGAACGATTATTTGGGCCGCCCCCCAAGAGAAGTCGAGCCTCTTTAAGACCTGGCGTAAAAGCCCCGTGAAACGAAACGGTTGCCTGTGATTTTTCAAGCAGATTTTCTGGAAGTTAAATCAAATTCAGGCAAAGCGACTCCTGCCAGAAGAGACGATATCCGAGCTTTGAAAATTCCTCGTGTCATGCGTACTCGGTGACAACTCAGTGTCCCCGTTTCCAGCGTCGCCTATCCACCAGGAATCTACGTCTCGTCTTCTCTCATTTTTTTTCCCTCCCTTCGTATCTGCTATTCCAGTCGGGTTTAGTAATATTACGCCGTGAATCAACGACAGCGGCCTGGTGCCAAGTCTTGACGAAGTCTTTGAAATTTATATTGTTCGTACGATTGAGTCGTAAAACGTTACCTGTTCGCTGAAATTCGAAACCGACGTCCGCGCGTTTCGAAGCTTGAAACGAACAGACTCGTCGAATTCACAAACGTCTGCGACGATTCGTCGCGTATTCTTCCCCGAGTATTTACCGAGAAACAAGAGCACGTAAAATCCTTTCGTAACGTAATAACGATGGTTAGTCCGTTCATCACGTCTCATTTCCATCTCAATCGAAGTAGCTCGCTCAAAAACTTCTACAGCTCCACTCGATCGTCCAGCGTCGCGAATTTCTGATTCTCATAAAGCCGATGAGAAGTTTCGAGATATCGTTGAAAAGTCGCTGTAAATCGGAGATTTCTTTCGAAAGCGAACACCGAATTTCGAATAAACAACGAAGAGACGAAGATTCGTAAAAATGTATCGTTTCAAGTTTCAAATTTCAGATTACGTTCGAGTGTGTAAAAATTTGAAGACGGTAATTTGGGAAGTTTTTGACCGCTTTAGCTACAATATTTTATGTACGTTTCATAAAGTACAATTCGTTGAATAACTGTTGGGTCGCAGTAAAGTCTGCATTGACATCCTCGAGAACGTTTCAAAAATGATTTTTCCATTCATTGCAGACACATTCAGTGCCTTCGTAAAAATCATAATTCGGGAAGATGACCGATTTATGTGCAACATTTTATGTACGTTTCATAAAGTACAATTCGTTGAATAATTGATGGGTCGTAGAAAAGTCTGCGTTGACAATTTTTGAGTATACGGTGTCCTCGAGAACGTTCCAAAAATGATTCTCTGTTCGTTGCAGACACGTTCAGTGTCCTCTTGAAAATACTAATTTGGGAGGTTGACCAGTTCGCCTGTATACATTTCAAAAGACACGAGCTGTTGAATAATTGTTGTGTTAGAGACAAATTTACGCTGACAAATTTCGAATACGTAACATCCTCGGGAATATTTCAGACAACAATTCCCTATTCGTTGCACAGCAACTCAGCGTATTCAGCGTGTCTTTTTTCCGGTCGTTGCAAGTAGTACATATCGACCAATGAGGAAACATCTCCGCACGAAATCCACGATCACCTTCAAAATTCTGTGGTATCAACGTTCCAGTTATGTACGAACCGTACTCAAATTACGAGGGTTCCCGGATATACCAAAGGGTTTACGTCAAACTCTCGAACATTGCTCGAGTCAATTAAGCATCCCGCCGCGCGTTACAAACTTCTCGGCAAAATATCGAGCCGACAACGTATTATACAATTACAACAGTCGGGCCAATCGAAAGAATCAGCGAAAACATCAACACGATTATAACTTGGCAACAAGATTAGCCGCAACGGTAAGTTTACGTTGGCGAGGTGATAGGCTGGCTCTGTTGTTGGTTGCTCTGGCTTGAAATCCCGAACGCGTTGTTCACTCGCGTCGCGAACTTTCGTGCTTCGTTTCGCGCAAAAATTAACGGGGACGGAGATGTAGAGGAGGTGGGAATCGAGAGAGAGAGAGAGAGAGAGACAGAGAGCAAACAAGAGAAGAAAGTGGTCGGTGCAAAGTGGCGGCGGGGAAGGGGGATGGTTGATAACGATCGTGGCTTTTGTTACTTCGAGCTGTACCTTTGTTTTCACCGATTCTCCCCTCTTTTATTTCCCTGAATAGAGCCCCCTCGTTCGACCCCTTTATCGATGCGCGAAAGCCAGCGAGGATAACTACGTTTTCCAGGGAAATGGTTCGAACTCGGTCGGATGTGGTCTCGGGGAGCGCGAACAGCGTGCCCAGCCAAAGAAAGGAGTCCGATTGAATATGGAAGGGGCTTCTCTAGGCCGGTCTCGTTAATCTTCAAAGGGCCACGCGAACAGGCTGGGCCAACGTCGAAATTGAATAAATGTTTTCGCCTTTTATCGATGCTCATGAGACGCGCACGAGTGAAGAGCCTCGGGCTGAATGCCCTCGAAGGTCGAAAGTTCACCTTACTTTAACGCTACGATGATTTAGGTTAGATTGACGAAACGTCATTTTTGCGCTCTGGATTCTGGTTTAATCTGTATTTTCTTTGGACTCTTTCTCTTTAATGTTTGCCAGATCAAGGCTCAAAAACACCCGCATAGGCCTAGACGATCGCGAGCCTGTTACGCTTACAATTTGTGTAAGACTGACATCTTACGATCTACGACAGGGCAATGAAACGACCTGTACTTTGCATGTGACTGGCTAGGTCGATTAGTCTGTTCAGATCACAAGCGATAGAATCATGGAAATTTTCAAGTGCAAAATCATCGAAGAAGGAAAAAGTAAAAGTTTATCGCGAACCATTAGACAAGACTAGCCCACAGTCCATTGCAGTAGAAATAAATCTCACTTCTGAATGCTCATCAAGTTCAAACTCGACCGTACAAGCAGTATATAAGCCACGAGTAATCGCGAGCAATGTGTCAGGGCTTTTCAATTACGAATCGGACGAATGCGAAGGCCGCATTAAGGAGCAGAGTCTAATTGGATGACGCGCGTCTACGAGGATACGCGTAACAAAGAATCCGTGCTGATGATGTTAATTAATTACGTTAAAGTAACAGTGAGTAAGAATGCAGAGAAGGATTTCTCGTTAGAGCCAGCTCTTTAATAACGTAAACGTAAATCTCTCTGGCAACCTCAACTGATAATGAAACGCTGCGTAAGAGGAAGATATTTGAAACCACGGAGAAGGAGTGCGTTACATTCCACGCCAGCGTGAGAAAGGTGTGACGTGTCGTTTCGAATAAGTGTCGACAAAATCGTGGCAGAGTCACCTGCGAACCTGCCCTCGCGTTCCCTTTTGTTTGTCGGGTTTTACGAGGTGCACACAGTGCGCGCCCGATCTGATTCGATGCACTTTGTCTCCGCATTTACGACTCCCGGTAGCAGTAACAGCAACGGTGCGCGACAGAAACGAGAGAAAAACGCTGGCAGCGGACAAGGAGGATCGTCGGTCGCAGCGTGCTGGTGTCGCGGTTTCAAATTCGATCTCTCGCGCTCGGTCCCGCGTCCGAACTCTTTTGTTTCCTTTTGACCGTGACTGTTCTCACTTTTTTCGACGTTCTGCGCCTCTTCTTTTTTTTCGTCTCTCTCTCTCTCTCTCTCTTTCGTTTTTTTCTTTTTTCTTTTTTCTTCTTTTTCTTTTTTTGTTCGCCACCGACGCGATGAGAATTCTATTAAATCAACCGGAACGACGATATCGACGCGTCGCTCGTAAATCAAGCTCGCCGAAAAATCGCGAGCGCCAGGTTGATTGAAAGGTCGATAAAGGAGCTTTGATAGTTCGCGCCGGTGCGAACGATGAAGTTACTCGAATTTCTTTCCATTCGCTGGTAATTCCATATCTATCGGGGTGATCTCGTTACGGCGATCGAAACGTTCTAATAACACTGCGATCGTTGCGTTGCAATTTTAGTCGGGGATGAAACACACACGCACACGCACATGCTCGCGCGTGAGAGGAAAGAAACGATGGAAAAATTTGCTAGCTCGCGTATGTGCGGGAATCTAGGCGAGTGACTCGGAATTACGCGGGTCTATTGTTTCCACGTTACGTCCAGAGCCGAGAGGAATTTCGTTTTTCATCTCTGCGAGAGAGTTAATCCATTGGAAAAACTTACTTTGCGACAAAGGAATACTTCGATGGCGGACAGTTACGAAATAAACAGCGAGTTTATTTAATCTCTCGAATTGTAAAGTCCAGGTTTACGCGTTTTCCCTCACGAGTGGCCTGTGCAGTTCGCGCTCGACTTGTTTCCAGCACAAACCTGCTGAACTTTCTGGCTGAAAAATGCACTGACTGGATAATGTTTAAAAAGAAAAATCATCTTTGCAGAAGTGCAGCGCAAACGGAAGATTAAAGAGAAAGAGGGATCGAATCGAGTGAAATTGCCAGAGTTCTTTCAATCGCGCGTTAATTTCTTCTAATTTAGCCGTTACCGATTACCAACGCAACGATTATCAGATTAATAATTAATAATTAATAATTTCTGATAAACAACGTTTGAAAACACTCGAATTCTCTCTCTCTCTCTCTCTCTCTCTTTCCTTTCATTTCGTTTCTAGTCATCCTTCGTCCATCGAGAATTCATTAAGCAACCGTGAGACCGTTTACACGCGCTTTGATGCGTTTCGACGTGGCGTATACGCGAGAAAAGGGCGGACACTCGCGGAATCCATTCTTCTCCGGCGTACAAAGCAGACTGGAATTATCATGCCGTTGGTTTACTGCATCGGAATCCGGTGTTCAGCGAACCGGGCCATGAATAAACGGCAGTCGTTTAACAGCGGTGCAGTTTTTTTCGCCGCGAAATCATTTCATTCATATGCATGACAGACTACGCTACGCCGTGGAAAGTAATAGGGACAGACGGTCGGGACAAGGAACAAAGCGTGGAAGGGATGGAGGGAGAGATGAGAGTGAAAGAGAAAGCTGAGAAAGAGTGAAAGAGAGAGAAAGAGAGTAACGAAGGAAGAAACAACGCGAAATCTCAGTGGCGCCTAACGAGCCACGATTATTCTTCGGATAACGACCGCCCTCAGACGCCGGATCTTTGCATGATGAACGCGCCTACCTAGGTATTGTTTGCGTCGATTCGTCGCCCTGCAACAGCCACTTCTTTCTCCAATTTCTTGTTCGTGACTAAGCGTGCGATTTCTCCCGAGAAAACGATAGATATCGGAAGATATTTATACGTACGTCGAAGTACGTATCGCGAACGAGTTCACTGTCTGAAGGGAACCAGTTCGTGCAAGTCGAGTCAATTTATTCGCTTGTCTATTTACTTTGAGAATTTTTCGCTGGCAGAATGTATCTGTTGGCGCGAGGATGTGAAAACATTGCCGAGCGCTGAGTCACGATCCAGTCCGTATTCCTTTTCGCGTTCTTTCGATAATTTTCGAATATATGTTTGCTGAATGAAGGACTTTGAAGTATGCCAAGACATAAGGTCGCGAGCCTGCTTTTTGATATTATCGAGGCTTCAGTTTCAATTAGTTCTAGAAAAGTTTGGAATGGTCAGCATTGCCAGGCAAATGTGATTGGTTAGGACGAATTGTTCGTACAAAATGAGCTCGCGGGCGGCCAAGCGGTCGAATCTCGAAAGCTTTTATCAAGTGATCATTGAAGTAGAATATCCGTCATTGAATAAAGTACTATCGTTGAACAAGTGAATTACGCAAGAATAGTGCACAGTCCACTGTTTCAATTAAAGTTGAATCTCGTTACTGAATAATATCCAACGAGTTAAACTCGATCGTACGAACAGTACAGCCACGAGTACGTGACAGTATTAATCATAAAAAAAATTTGTTCTACTACGATCGATCAACGAATTGTATTCAAACGGGAACCGACGCAGCCATCGGATCGCGTGTGTTAATCGGATTACATCCAAGTCTACGCAGACGGAGGAGACATCGTGAGACCACAATTTACAAGAACAACAACTCATTAAGGACCATTCTGTTGCGCCTATGATCGCAACCGAGCACCCTGTACTTCGATGCAAGCGTAAGAAGCGTGCAGAGTGGAACTTCGTAACAAGAACACTCCCGGTGCAAGAAGCGCGCCGCCACGCTTAAAGACACGACGGCCGGGAACTTCGCCGAGAACGGAACGATTGAAGTCGCGATTTCGCCAAGCTGCCTGCCACCGTTCCGTTAACAGGCGTTGAACGTTTCACTGGAACGCGTGTGAACATAGACACATGTATGTGCACGATACTTTACCCCATACTTTACGATACTTTACTATATACTATATATCATACCATACGATACTTTACAATACTTTACCATATACCATACCTTACGATATCTTACCATGTACCATACCTTACGATATCTTACTATACCCCATATATTGCCATACATTACCATATACCATACCTTACGATATTTTACTATATACCATACTTTACGATACCTTTATATTATACCTATATATTATACCTTACCATACCTTACGATATTTTACTATATCCCATACTTTACGATATCTTACAATGTACTATACCTTACGATATCTTACAATGTACTATACCTTACGATATCTTACAATGTACTATACCTTACGATATCTTACAATGTACCATATCTTACGATACCTTACCATATACCATACCTTACGATATTTTACTATATACCATACCTTACGATACCTTACCATATAACATACCTTACGATACTTTACTATATCCCATACTTTACGATATCTTACAATGTACCATACCTTACGACATCTTACTATACCCCATATCTTTTGATACCATATACTATACCTTACGATACCTTACTATATATCAAACCTTACCATACCTTACGATACCTTACTATATATCAAACCTTACCATACCTTACGATACCTTACTATATATCAAACCTTACCATACCTTACGATACCTTACTATATATCATACCTTACGGTACATTAGATACCATAGCTTACGATGGGTAGCCCTTCTACCACGTACCTTTTAACGCTCGGGACAAGCGTGCAGCGTGCGCACGCGATATATAATTGGAGCAAATGAAAAGATCCAGGAAGAATATTACGGTGCAGATGGCTCGCAGGTAAGGAATCTGCCGCTGTAAATGGAGGAATAAAGCGTCGAGAAGGATGCCCCTCCGCGTCAGTTGCAACGAGTAAGTGGAAGCTGCTGTTGGAGGAGTGGAGGACGCCGGTGGAGAGCAGTTGGGGAAGACACCGATGCGATGGAAGGAAGACGCCATGACGAGCAAGAGGGATTGCGTCCCTCCGCGACCGGGCAAATAAAATGTCTCTTTGTATCTTGCCAGAAAAGCCGTTTCCATCGTCCTACCATCCATACAATCTACCTTCCTCTCTTCTCTACTCTTTCTCTCCTCCTTCTTCCTCTTCCTTTTCCTTTTTTTTCTCTCTCTCTCTTTTCTTCTTTCTTTCCGTCGTCGTTGTCTTTGCAGTCGCAATGCCTGAGAGTCGAATCGAGTTCTACTTGACACGATTTCTAGCGCGCGGCAAACTGCGCGGGAAGCTACACAAAAGTCCGTGTAATCAAAGCTTCCGAGTGGACGATCGAATTGACGACACCGCGTATATGTACGTCGCCGCGGCTTTATTTACTGTCGTAACATCGCCCTGTTTCGTCTATCGGCGCGGTTTTACTCCGGTAACGTCCCTGTTTATGAACGCGAGATAAATAGAGTTTAAGACTCGCGAGCAAGTCTCTCACCGAGGGAAGATCGGGAGAGTGATCTTTATTAGCCTTCGGATATACCGCGAACAGGAAGTATGACGCATCGGATCGGTCGGTTTATTGCGAAACGGATAGATATTCTCGGTCTCGCGGTGAATCCTTCATTTCACTCCGATATTTTTCCCTTCAAACATTCACGATCATTCGAATGAAACAAACCTCACAACGGTATTTCAATTCGTCGGCATCCGGCCGATTGAAAATATCCTTCGAATACTTGTAATCTAACAAGTTGTCATATCTGACGAATGATCTGTTCCGTTTCCGGAATAACCGATCAACCTTCGAACATATTCCAGTACGTATCTAGTTATATTCGGTGACAAACGAGCCGGATAGTGAAACGAAGCTATTCGTGCAAGTAGGTCGGTTAGGTGAACAAAGCGACGAGTTCGAAACGGATAGAGCCGAAAAGGAAAAGACCGTGTTGCCAGCGGAGCAAATAAAATTTTTCTTTCTCGACATTACTCGCGATATTGTCAGCTCGAAGAAACGCCGAGTCTGCTTCTCTCTCTGTCTCTCTCTCTCTCTCTCTCTCTCTCTCTCTCTCCCTCCCTCTGTCTCTCACTCTTTCTTTCTGTGGTCCATCCTTTGGTATCAACGAATCGTACAACTATTCGCGACCCAAATCACTAAAACACTGCCGTTTTCTCCATTTCAGACTGTGGACTTTTGAATGGCGTTTTCCCTCTTCGCCTCTTCTTCCTTGTTTCCCGGTGGTCGACAATGGTGAATTGTAAACGCTCTTGAAACCCTTTGCACAATGTGACAGAGCTTTGAGTTTCGAGTGTAAACAATTAATTAAAGGACCGAGGCGGCGAAGGTTATTTTTCTTCTGAAAATTCTTCAATTTTCAAGTTACACGATCTTGAAGAGATGTAACATCAATAGACCTCGGTGTTATCCAGAAACAACGAAAATCAAATTGATTAAAAATTATCTTTTGCGTAGAATTTTCCATGTCCAATAGGAAGACTTAAGCCATAAATTAAGAACTTTTGAGAGGCGTATCGAAATCTAGAGGAAGGTTCACAAAGTGTCACGAAACTGTTCTCGTTCCTCTTGAATCAAAATACACGTGCTTGTGTTGTACTTTCAATTTTGTTTGCAAAGTTTGTCGATCAGATCTGTCTTCACACGAATTAATATTCAAGCATTATATTATCAAAATTTCCAGCTAGTCGCTGGAAAGTCATCTACTAATAGCAGACTGCAATATCACTTTCGAATTGAAATATTCGAAACGGACGAAGCTGTGTCGTAATTCGATTCACTTTCTTTCCTTTGTCTCGATAGACGATCAATATATGTTGATGTTACGACAACATATATATGTCAGGACAATTCCTTCGGGATTAAAGTCTTTTTTTTTCCATAAGTAAATCCACAACTACAAACCAGCTACACACTCGTGGCAACAGCCCATCGGCATCCAACAGTCATCGCATTGAAACTAGGGAAAAAGCGTTGAGTCGGTGTTCGCTATGGTACAGCTGCTCGCAATTGCAACAAATCTCCCGGCCGCAAGCTTGCGGCTATCGNGAGAATTGCCCCCCCCCCCCCCAACGCTGTAAACATCGACGCAACTATTTGTAAATTTCTCGCCGCGAATTAGATAGAACCCCTATGACGTTCGTGAATCGGCGTAATTTCCAAGAATAGCCTTGAAAGAGAGAAATCGTCATTATTACAATGCCACGTTACAATGACGATTTTCGATTAACTTCTTCGAACAGTAGATACTGCTATTGTTGTCCTCAGATCTCTGAAGAAAATTATACTCATCAAGAACATTGTTAACCCTTTCGCTACGGGCCGATTTTTCGGCGCGCTGCACTTGCGGAAGATCTGCAATATCGCCCGTAGAAAGGAAAAAGTGAAAAAATTATCACATAATACAATTAGAAAATATATAATTTAATAATGTAATTTCGTATGGAAAGTTTCAAAACACGGGTATGTACTATAGTAATCGATCGTACATAACGAGCCTCAATCATTGGGTGACTATAGTCACCGCTCGTAGCGAAAGAGTTAAGAACACGTATGTGTGTGTTCTTAATTTTCTACTAGATCAGTGGATCTAGACAATTGTTTCGATACGACTTAGGTTAAGTTCACGTAGATTAGGTTTGCGAATTAGACGCCTTGTCGTAAAAACATAGTGACTGTAGAAATCGTAGAATAATGGTTCCTTAAGTGACAGTCGATGGCAGTCAATAGCAATCGAGCATCTGAACGTTTCTCACGTCTATTATTTCGTCTCGTTGAACAGACTACGTAGTTGCAATGGTAAGTGCATCTGCACAAAAGTCAAAGACATTTGATCTTCAATGAGAAGCATTCTGCAGACGCCGTGCCACCGTCAAACAATAATTCTGAATGGTCTCGCAAAGTTGACATATAGCCAGGCTCAGAGGAATCATAGAAAATCATTTCTGCGTCCACTCTTCTTAAAAAGAAATGTACTAGGATCTTAATATCCAGATCAGATCTAGAAAATGGGACAGCCTTACAATTAGTTTAGCATTCATGTACTTCGCAGAGTAGTCAAGCTACTGTAAAGAATAATATACATAATTATAATTATAGAATTTATACACTTGTACAATTTTACATTTTTTCGAAATCGCTGCAACTCGTTCGGTAGTTCGAATAGAATCCGATTTACTTCCAAGTGTCATTTATTGTTCTCAGACAGCATCCCTTATTCTTTCCAGAGATTTCGCAGGTCCAAGAGACTCTTTGTGTCTGTTTAATGTTTTTCTTTCAATGTGAATTTTATTGTTTACTGCCGACTTTCTTTACACTACCGACTGTAGCCAATGAACAAATCAATCGAGTGTCACGTCAATAGATGGTGTTTTACGATTTGTAATCTCAGGTTAACGACGTTGCGTCCTAACGAATATTAAATTATATCGAATTGAAATTCGACCTTTAACGAGAAACGTTCGTAAAATTTCTTAACTCGGGGACAATCTTTGACTAGTTCTTAGTTCTTAGTTACTTCCATTAGTCTGGTTCGCGAAACCTCAGAACATTTGTCAATCAGTTGAAAGGGTCCTTTAACGAGAAACGTTCGTAAAATTTCTTAACTCGGGGACAATCTTTGACTAGTTCTTAGTTCTTAGTTACTTCCATTAGTCTGGTTCGCGAAACCTCAGAACATTTGTCAATCAGTTGAAAGGGCTCACGCTTCGAAAATATGCCGCCGATGTAAGCGTGTGCTAGCAGCGGATGAACGTGTGCCGGTGAATTGCGGCCGTATCCCTGGGGACCAATTGAATTCAACCCTGAAAAGGATGTTACTGCCAGCATAACGACAGATGCCGGGATAATGTAACACGAGGACGCGTATATATGACCGCTTACATACATCCACGCTCACTTTATATCGGTGTATTCGGGGTAATTCACGTTTGATAGATGTCTATCGAAAGCGATTGCTACGTTTTCCTTTTCGTTTTCGACAAGCACGTGATGGCGTTTGATCTTTATCGTACAGTTCATATGCTAATTTATCTGATAAATAACGAGTCGCTTTGTAGTGTAAAAATTTCATCCAAATGATTAGCTGAATTAATATTTTTCATATTTCTCTTGTAAGCTTTTAATAAAGTGCTCTTGCAGAGTACATTGATTTAGTGAGATGA